>VCAZ01000014.1:677247-839747 GCA_005784505.1 Bagarius yarrelli | reverse complement strand
TAGCGCTGATGTTCACATGCAGATAATCGGCATCAGTATCGGTTTCAAAGAAATCAATATCAGTCGACCTGTAATTTTATCTATTTATTTAGATTTTGGGTATTTGGCAGACGTCCTTAATCCTGAGTGACTTACATTTATCTCCTTTTTATCCGTCTGAGCAGTTGAGACTGAAGGGGCCTTGCTCAGGGGCCCGGCAGAGGCAGCTTGACGGATTTGAAATTTGAAGCCATGATTGTCAGATCGTTCATCACTGAACGACCACTTCCTGATTCTCAGTAATAACCGCACTGTTTGCGTTGTTGTATATGTGTGTATTTGTATCTTCATTGAGGGTCGAAGTCGATGACCTGATTTATCAACGTCTGTGGTTATTTACCGCCCGAGTTATTGTTCAGAAAATGTGCTTGATAAAACAATAAACATAAAAAGAAATATTTAAAGGTCCGGTGTGTGTGTGTGTGTGTGTGTGGGTGTGTGTGCGATTCAAAGACATGATTGAGGCCAAACTGCGGCTCACAGCTGAATGAGTACATTATCACGGGTGGGTTGTAGTGCAGGGTGCGGTCATGACAGAGACTAATGAGCCGACGGTCTCTGCCTTCATCTTACCCAACGCTTCATAAAAACACTGATGACCTTCCTGCCCCCTCTCAACACACACACACACACACACACACACACACACACACACAGCTGAAAAACTATTACACTGGCAGCGGAAACACTTACAGGACAACGCTGTTAAAAGCAGGCTTCTGATTGGTTGGAAGGTGTTTGTTAATTTTCCATAACGGCAGATGTGACACTCGTTCCTGTTTATATTAATGTCCAGGGTTAGGTTTCCGTAGCAACCAGTTATTACACAGGACGACTGCGTATAGAATATAGTGAAGAGTTCTGTATGGAGAGATAAACTAATCTGATAGATAGATAGATAGATAGATAGATAGATAGATAGACAGACAGACAGACAGACAGACAGACAGACGGTTAGATAGACGGACAGACGGTTAGATAGATGGACAAACAGACGGACAGACAGACGGACAGACAGATAGATAGACGGACAGATAGATAGACAAACAGACAGAGAGACAAACAGACAGAGAGACAGATGGATGGATGACCGGACAGAACGAAAAACGAAATGACCAAAGAATACCACAACATAATACAGTAGAAGCTTTTTAACTACCACTAATACCACATGACTAAATATATCGGAACACCTGCCCATCACATATCAGTTTATTTAACAACTATTCCAGTTCTCCTATAAGAGCCTCACCACATCTTTTCACTAGATTGGGTCATGTGACTGTGTGGGTCATGTGACTGTGTGCATTTGATCATTCAGTTCTAATAGTATTAATGAGATCAGACACTAATGTGTTCCCAAATGTGTTCAGTCTGTACAGGACATGAGAGTTCTTCTGCTCCAAAACATCCAGAACAAAGCATGTCTTCATGGAGATCAGGGAATTTGTGCACAGAGACATTGTCCTGCTGGGACAGGTTTTGAGTCTTGCAGTTCCAGTGAAGGAAGAATGAAATGATACACCATGTAAAGACATGTTGGTGTTAAATAAACCTGAACAGCGTCACACACCAGCTCCCCGAGGATCTACAGAAAGACGTTATTCCGTAGATGTTGTATAAATGTTCAGCAGCCGTTAAATGTATGTAAACTCCGGCTCATTAACATTTAACAATGTGATTAACACCAGAGACTCGTAAAGCGCCATGACATGCAATTCCTCATGCGGATATCCCAGAATGCACCCTGCAACTCGTGATAATAATAACAATAAGGATAATAATGCTAATGGAGCAGCATCATTTTCCAAATTTTTTGTTTTAATGATTTTTTTTCACTGAATTCGGGTCGAAGGTATTAGCATGTGTGCTAGCAGGGGTTTATAGAACAGCGTTGAGTGAATGAGATGGGGGCAGCGGGGTAGATTACAGCAAGCTCTAATTGTAGTGTGCTTTACACCGGCTGCTGTGCTCACCAAGCGAGGGATCGATCAGGATGGAGAAGTGAAATAATCATAAAATAGAGGAAGAGGCAGCACGCTGCCGCCTCGTTACCGGAGGAATGATGTATTGATCGAGTCTGACAGGACGGCGAGGAGCCCATCGATTCTCACTGTGTGTGTGTGTGTGTGTGTGTGAGAGAGATTCATTCCAGGCTGCCGGGGTCACCGAGACACCCGACCACTGTAGGGAAATGAGCTCATCACTGATGCAGACGGATAAATGGAGAGATGGAGGACAGGACAGTAGAGAATGCTGAGCAAGGACATGTGCAGGGAGAGAGAGAGAGAGAGAGAGAGAGAGAGAGAGAGAGAGAGAGAGAGAGAGAGAGAGAGAGAGAGAGAGAGAGAGAGGTCTCGTTTATCATCTGAAACTTCAACGTCTAAGGAATATTTTACAACAGATAAAATACCAGTTGGATGAATGGATGGATGGATGGATGGATGGATAGATAGATAGATAGATAGAAAAAAGGATGAAAGAGTGAAGGAAGGGGAGAATTGTTTTTTAATAATTAAAAAAGAAAGAAAAAGGTAGAAAGAAAAAAGGAAGAAAGAAAAAATAACAAAACTAGGAGGAAAATAACAAAGGATGGAGGAAAGGAAGGAAGGAAAGAAAGAACAAACAAGTGAAAGATCGAACAAACTAAATAGCAAAAGAAGGACAGAATAAAATTAAAAAAGGAAGAGCGAAAGAAAGACCCCCAAATTTTGCTCTTGCCCTCTCTGAACACCCCTAATCAATTTGTCTGGGGCGCCACTGTAGATGTGAAGTTATAACTGCATCCGCACATTTCTGTATAAATTTCAGGAACATCAGATCTTATCAGCCAATCAGAGCTTTGGATTTACAGGTGATGGGTTTTTTTTTTTATATGATTTTAATTCAGAGGATCAGGAGAAAACTCTGGGTTGGTTAGTGGATCATGTGTCTGAAAGTGTGTAAGTGTGTTTAGTGTGGAACCGCAGCCCATCAGATTGTCTGATTGTAATATTGTGTGTGTGTGTGTGTGTGTGGGAGGAATGTGTTAGGTTAGAGTTATGGTCCATCAAACCTGCTCCATAGGGCAGCTTCAAACCCTTAAACAACCAACTCCTACACACACACACACACACACCCACACACATACACGTGTTTATACCATCAGTGTGTGTAGCCTGTAGCCTGGTCACACCTCGTCTCCCTGCTGTTAATTGATTGCCTGATGTTAATTGAAGCCAGGCTCGAGTAGGATCTATTAATGGAAGGTGAAACGTGTCGACTCGACTATAAATCGCAGCTCAGCGAGTCGACATGAAGAGAATAGTGGAAAAGTGTGTGTGTGTGTGTATGTTAGGATGCTCTTCTAAGGCATCTTTTTTTATCCCATGAATCATGAATTTAATTCTCTTTCAGAGAAAACAATAAAAAGGCTTTCTTACATTTTTTTTCCCATCATGATGAAATAATTGTACAAGTTGTTTTTATAAAGACCCGACATTACCTTATTTTGGATAAAATAATCAATCAGAACTGGTTTTCTTTTTAAGTGATTCGATTTAAACAATCAATCAATCAAGAAAATGTTAAGGGTCCTGCTCAAGGACCCAGACGTGGTGGGGCTTGAACCCAGATCTTGCTAGTCTTTAGTGTAGAAAAAAAAACACAAATCAGAAGAAAAACAGTTTTCTAGAATGTTGTATCATTCCATTCCACCTTCACTGGAACTGCGAGACTCAAACCCTGTCCCAGCAGGACAATGTCCTTGTGTACAACTCTCCTGATCTCCATGAAGACATGCTGTGTTCTGGATGAGTAAAAGAACTGATGTTCTGTACAGAGTCCTGATTCTGACTCAACCCCTTTAAACTGAACCCCTTTGGGATGAACTGGAACCCCTACTGAACCCCAGACCTCCTCACCTCAACATTAGTGTCTGATCTCATTAATACTATTGGAACTGAATGATCAAATCCACACAGTCACATGACCCAATCTATTGAAAAGACTTTCCAGATGTTTAGAGATTCTTATCGAAGGAAGAGTGAGACTAACATCTGGAATAGGATGGATGTAATGGAAAGATGTTCCAATACTTTTGGTTATATAGTGTGGGTTTACTGCAATTTTAGTTTTTAAAACCTACTAATAAATTGCTGTTTTATAATTAGAGTTTAAAAACAATTAATGGACTGTTAATATATGTAATGATGATAAATCTTCCTTGATCTGTAAGTGGGATCGAGCGTCTTGTCTGGGTGCTGGAATTAGCCCGAGTAATGGATTTGTGTTAGATGTGGGAGTCAGGAGACAGGAGGCGGCTTTGACATGGGACCCTCCTTTGAGTTGACAGGCCATCACCCTCGTTCTCTTCATTTGAGCGTGCTCAGCTCGGCTTGCCTCTCTGCCTCTCGCGGGGCAATATTGATGTAAAACATGTCACAATTACCTGCCTCCTTGCCTGCCCCTGCTGGGAATACTAATCAGAGAGGTGTCAGGGATTCCTCAGCGCAAGGTCACAAGTTCCTCCACCTCCGTCTCATCTCACTCATCCAGCTCGAAGACTTCCTCACCAGTCTGCCTGCCTGCCTGTCTGCTTGTAATACCAGACCTTAGCGACTGAATTATTCAAAAGACTGAATTATTTCAATAAAAGTTGAGATGCGGTGACGTTCTTCGGTTTTGACGACGTCCTGTTTTAAGGGCTCATAATAGCGACGACAGATTAATCTCACAGCTTCCATGATGGATAGATCTACAGCGCGTCATGCTAAAAAGACATCAGATGAAAGGGAGGGCCGAGGTGACTAGCAAGCCCGTACAGGCAAGATCCAAATTTTGCCAGAAACCTTGCCTCCATCCTTCATCGGGGGAAGATGGATTTCTCACTGTTGGTTCCGCTTCTTCTGCAGCCCAAGTGGCTGTTATGAAAAATCAAACCTGAGCTCTGGCTTTTCCCCGAAAGCAGTCATTCAAGACATTAGACAGGCTTGCAAATGCAGGAAAATGGTTTCGGTAGGAAATGGAATTGTTGGGGGGGGGTTGAATTCTTTTCCATCACACAATGGATCGTGTCGTTCACTCCTTTACTATTATCAGTCTTTAGGGGAAAGAAGAAATGGAGGTTTAGGTCAAGTTTATTTTTGTATGTTTGTTATACAGCAGTTTAAATGTTGAATGCAGGCTTCTGATTGGTTGGAGGATTTTAATTAGATAAGTCGAGCAAATAACGGGTATTAACTCAGTGGTTAAGATAATGAACTAATCAGAAAATCGTGGGTATAATTCCTACCAGTACCAAGCTGCTACTTCTGGGCCCCTGAGGACGGCCCTTTATCCTTAATCGCTCAGCTGGATAAACGTTTTGATAAATGCAACTCACTGTGGATAAATTTATTTAGATCATAAATACATAAATACATCAACATGAATTTCTATCATTTATACAATAGAACAGTTAAGAGTTAAGGGCCTTGCTTAAGGGCCCAGAAGTAACTGCTCTGTAACCATGGGATTTAAGCTCATTACCCTTTGAGTTCACCTCCCACATGAATCTTTTACTTATCACATATAACATTAAATGATCAGACATTTGACAAAAAGAGCAGATATAAATGTCAATTACACAAAAAATATACAAAGATTACACATAAAGATCAGACATTCAGATTACACTTTTGTTCAGTTTTTTTTAGAAACAGCACAATATGAAAGAGTGTGTGTGTCTGTGTGTGATGTACTGTAGATTTAGCGTTTTTTGTATGCACCTTCGAAACCACCTTCCACCTGGCATTTGTTTAAATTACACAATGTGACGGATTATGCAAATGCATAATAGATAGAAAGTGTGTGTGTGTGTGTGTGTGTGTGTGTGTGTGTGAGAGAGAGAGAATGAGCAAAAAAGTAGACGGTAGTTGGAAGAAGTGCCTTCAATCCGGTTCAGCACTTTCATCTCTCCGCGGAAGGTTTGAAGGCAGGGATGAGAGCGCGAGACGCCTCGCTGACACCGCCAGCCTCTGCCTCGACAAAGATCCGCTTCAAGCGTGAAATAGACGGAGGTGGAGGGTGGCGGTGGGGGGGGTGTGCGCATTATGCTGACGCCCACAAAAAAAAAAAAAATCTGTATTTTTTACACTCAATTTAATTATCCGCCTTCTAGACAAGGTGCCTGTCTCTCCCAGATTTCCATGTTTGAAATTGGCCTTGGCTAGACTGCAAGTCGCTGTGCAGAGTGGGGAAAAACGGCTTTGGAGTCAGCTCGAGCTCCCGGGGCCGAGGCGAGGGGGATCGGTGCCTGGGCAGCTCCATGCTAAGGGTTATCTCGCCATGAGTGAAGCAGCAGAAGGCACACTGACACTAATTGGGTTTTACAGCAGCCTGACATCCACCAATAGAGATTCATTACCCAGGGGAACCGGTGGCTAGTCTCCTACTGTTGCTCCAGCACTCATTCCACTGTGTTATGGCCTTATCTTATTCCCCGCCGGACCTGCTCAGAGTGGAAATACTTGTAAGACCAATCTTCAGTTGTTTTTATTTACAAATAAAAGTTTAGAGGTAAAAATTTAGCAAGTAAGTCAGTCACCTGCTAATTAAATAGGTACTACATAAAAGTTAAAAGGTCTTTATAGTATGGTTACGGGAAGTACAAAGGAAAACCGGACATACTACATACGCCATTTTTATTCATGTGTCAAAATCTGGGGTTCTGGGGCTGCATGAGTGCAGCTAGTACTGGGGGCCAAGGTTTATTGAGGGATACATGGATTCCAGCATGTACTGTGACATTCTGAAGCAGAACACGATGCCTTCTCCTAAAAAAGTGAGCCAAACCGCAGTTTTCCAACATAATAACGACCTGAAACACACAATAACTAGAAACAAGGAACAACATTTACTTTAAGCTTTAAAGGTTTCAACACTTACTATTATTATTATTATATGATAAGTCGTGTCTCCTGTGGGCTCATGGGATATTAAAGGGCCTATCGTATACATACTTTAGCAGAAGTAATAGATCATCCTGAAACTTTTCACACACATTCTACAGTCATACTACTCACCTTATATAACCATTTTGACATGCTATATAGTATGGAAATGTAAAATTTGCTTTGCATACCCCAGCTAAAAGAAGTTGGGGTCAGAGCACCAGGTCAGCCATCTGTTCAACAACCCAGAGCTTTAACAGTTACATTTACGGCATTTAGCAGACGTCCTTATCCAGAGCGACTTACATCTTGTATACAACCGGGCAAATGGGGGTTAAGGGCCTTGCTTAGTGGCCCAACAGTGCCAATTTTAAGGTGATAGGAATCGAACCCCCCGATCTTCCAATTAGCTGTCCGACACCTCGAACACCTTAACCACTGCGCTAACATTTTCCCATATTAGATCTACTATTACTATTAAATCTACAACTGCATAGCTATCCGCTCAGATAGAAACAGTGCAGCAACAATCAACCAAATCGACATACTGTATGGCATGCACTCTTACAAAAATCTATATAGAACCTTCTCAAGATTTGAAATAATCGGTAGGTAATGCGGTGAAATGTGTAATAGTTTCCAGATTGCATTCAGTCTCATTTGCATTAAATCTCAATTTCACTCGCACCCGTCGTGTATACAACGTGTCACGGACTGTTTCCCACATACAGACAAATTCGTCTTTTGTAGCGAGTAAGTCACATTAGTGCTGCTTTCTGCAGAGTCAGCGCCCAGATTCAGGGTCATTACAGCAGATGGAGATAAAATAATGAAAAATATAGATGAGATGTTAATGGACTCTCATCAGGAAACTGGACTATTATGGACTTATTCTTGACATGACCTTCACAAACCAGATGAATTTAAATTCACATAAGGAGCCGCATGGTGGCATAGTGGTTAGTATTGTTGCCTCACAGCAAGAAGGTTCCAGAAGGTTTGAATCCCCTGCAGAAGTCTTTTTGTATAGAGTTTGCATGTTCACCCTGTATTTGCGTTGGTTTACTCTGGATACTCTGGCTTCCTCCCACAGTCCAAAAACATGTATGTTAAGTTGATTAGTGATTCTAAATTGGCCATAGAAGTGAGTGTGTTTGGTTGTTTGTCTGTATGTGGCCCTCTAATGGATTTGTGACCTGTCCAGGGTGACCGCTTCTTTTACCCAATGACAGCTGGGATAGACTCCAGTAGATCCCTGTGGCCCTGAATAGAAATAAGCTGGTGTAGACTGGTAATGGATGGATAAATGGATGGATAGGTGGATGGATGGATGGATGGATGGATGGATGGATTGTTTTACTCCACACAAGGTTGCTTAAATACCTAATACAAACCAATGCAAAAGCCATACAGTAGCTAAATTGGTTAAGGTGTTGGGTTCCTAATAGGAAGGTCATGGTTTCATATGCCAGCATGCAACCAAGCTGCCACTGCTGGGTCCCTGTGCCTAAAACTTTAACCACAATGCTACCACTTCCCTCCCTTGATGCGAAAACAATATTTTAAGGAACATAAGAACCTTAACAAATCGATGAACCTTAAAAGACTTTATGATGTCCATCAGGTTTCCACAATTTTTTTAAGAATTACATCAGTGTATTGAATTTTTAAAGTTTCTAGCTTCATCTCTTTTTGCGCAAAGCTTCTATTTTATTCATCCTAATATGACATTTATATTTTATGGTTATTTAACTATTTATAAGTATTCTGTTAAATACTTTAAATTTAATGGAAAAGCTGTTTAGCAGAGACTTTTATTTCATCATATCAAACAAACTTGCTCCATATTTTAGGAAACCGAGTGTGCAAGTTTTTTTATATGTATTAAAGTTCATCTAATTATCTAAAGTTAGAAAGGCTGATGTAAAAGGAGCCAATAATCTTTCACAGCATGTTAGGTTGGATCATTTTCAATAAATTGCAAGTCTTTGAAAAACCATTGTGTTAAAATAAATTTGGAAGGGTCAATTTGGACTTGGTAGTCCACCTACTATAATGTTCCAGAAAGATGAAACTGGAGAACCTGTTAAAAGGACATGGAAACCAGACTCAATGACGGCACATGAAATGTCACAAGTGTAAGAACTTTTGTAAGAACTTGAACCAGCAGTGATTTCGATTGTACGGTCATGTTTTTGGTGATGTAGGTCATGCTGTACATTTGACTTTTGCTCATCCTCCCTTCGGCGGGCGGTCGATAGAGCTTTAAGATGCGGATAAAATTAAAGAGATCAGAAGTAACCTCATTAACTTTGGGCTTCATTCGAAATGATTAACCAAACAATGAGCGGCCCCGGATATCGAGCCACACGGAAAAAAAGCTGCTGTGATGGCCAAGTATTGATGCTCTTCATCCATTATGATTCAGACGAGAGAGAGAAAGCAACTGTATGTGTGTATTAAATATATGGGCAACGATAAGGAAGGAGGAGAAAGAGCCCGGTAAAATCTATTAGACTTTTCCATCCACTCAGTTCAGCTTAGGTGAACTTGGCCCGATCCAGGGTGCAAGACCAGATCCAACAATAAGCTGATTACAACCAGCACTAACACAATTAGTTTCAGAGGTCGGTAATGAAATTAAGGAATCGGGCTGCAGCAGGTCTTACTGTGCAACTCAGAAATTCAATGATAAGGTCTCATCGATGTTCTGGTACGTTGCGTAACATCTGCTCCAGATGTAGTTGAAAGAATGTTTTCGAGTGATATCATTCCTAATTGGAAATACATGTATTAAGTGTTGCTAATCTGACCTGATCATGATGGAATCGGATTTGACACGCTGGAACCGCCAATCTTTGTTCTGGTCAGTGTTGCAGTGGAGCTGGAGACTATTTTGGAAATACTGAATACAGAGCTAGAATATTCCAAGCAGAGAAGAAAGAGCTATCTATCTATCTATCTACCTATCCATCTATCCATCCATCCACTGACCCATCTATCTATCTATCTATCTATCTATCTATCTATCTATCTATCTATCTATCTATCTATCCATTAAATATCTTGATAAATACAAACTAATCCATAAAATGTTAAAGGGTTAACACATTTCTGAAAACTGATTCCTTTTCTATTCCTTCATTTTGTCCTTTATTCTCTTATCAGTTTATTATTTGGATTGTCCTCTCATCTCCCTTTTTCCTCTTTTTTGTTTTTCCTGACTCCTGTCTAATCCATGTTTCTGAAGTTCCTTTGTCCTTACCTGGATCAGATGTGTTCAGTCAGTTAGACACTGGAGGATACTAATTTAGGTGGTCTTCCCCTACTCTACCGTCTGAGATGGTTTCTTCTCGTTTATAAATGACTGAAAAACCTGATCCAGGTAATCAGCAGTGGGAAGGCCAGTGATGGAAATTAGCAGGACAAAAGAATACGGGTTGCCAAGCCCTCAAAGTAACCAGTACCCCCTTCATTGCTGTGTCTGTGCTAATTAAATTTACCCCTCTGTTTTTTTTTCAACTCCATGCATTTGCTACGTTTAGTGTCTGTATTTGTGCGATTCTTCTCTTTGTAGTAATCACATGATCCAGCTGGGTGATCTGTGTGTTTCTTACAAATTGCTTAGATTTTATTTCACTTTCTCTCGAAGGTTCCTTTTGTGTTCTGATTCCAATTAGGTTAGAACCGACACCCACTGCTTCAGTTTGTGTGTCGGGAGCTGCTGAGTATGCAGAGAATTTATCCACAGTATTTAACTCGCTAGGCACAAAAACCTTTGTCTTCTTCCCCACACACATACACACACACACACACACACACACACAAACACACACACACACAATCTACCTTATTGGAATGTTTGCAAATGAGTGCATACAATTCTCACATATCACATTCCCTTTTCTCACTCTTTCATCTTACCCACACACACACACACACACTAGTAAGGAGAAAAAGGGATCTCTTTCCATCTCTGCATGGTGCAGCCTGCCGGAAAGGTCATTGACGTATCAGGTTTAATTTTTACTCTTCCTCGCCTGTTAAGATCCATAAAACCATCAATAAATCATTTTTAATGTCTGCATGAGCGCCGAGAGCTGACGCTGATTTAACACCCAGCCCTGTTAGCTAGAGCTCAATCCATCCGTCATCCCTTTCTCTCTCTCTCCCTCTTTCTCTTTCTCTCTCTCTGGCTCGCTCTGTCTTTTATCCTTTTCTATTTGTTCTCATCTTTTATCAATCTCTTTACATTCAGAGTTGATTTAAGTTCCTGTCCTATTATAGAAACATTTTTTTAGTTCCTGTTTTGGACTATATACTAAAATGCAAACCAGGAACCATTTAGATAAAATTTGTTGAACTAAATGATACTGATAACGTAACCGATAGTAAATCTTACCCATTAGCTGATTTTTTTGCCACACCGGATGCCCCTTAGAACCAATTTTTTTTGTTAATTTTTTCTCTTTGTTACTGAGGTGACTATAGGAATTTATATGTTCTATGACAATTTTTCAGAAAAACCCTAGATACACTCTGTCGTTAATCATTATATACACGCATATACTGTATTTAATACTTAACACTGATTTTTTTACGTTTCGTAAAATTAAGTTTATGTTTGTATGTGTAGTAAAAGTTTTAGTTTAGACGGCTGTAATGCAGCGAGAGACCTGGAGAATGCGTGATACAGGGTAGTGCGGTACCTGAGACTGATAATGATCAGATAAAATAAATATTCAAATCAACATTAATCCTACAAGAGTTAGATGAGAGTTAAGGGCCTTGCTTAGGGGCCCAGCAGTGGCCGACTGGTGGTGCCGAGAGTTGAACCTATGATCTGCCAATCAGCAGTTAAATTCCCCTGAGCTATCACTATCATTACTACCACTACCACTTACATCACTTTAAGGGTAAACGGTGAGGTCGGTGTCTGGAGAGATGCGTTATCTCTCATCAGCATTTATTAGACACACCTATAGGTAAGATGCAGACGTGGCCAAGAAAATCTAACTTATAGCTGTACAAAGACCTGAAAAAAAAATCACTCCTATTTTTTTTTACAGGAATTCCAAATTTGAGAAATCGTAATTTCGAATTTAAGGTATTTATGGAAGTAATTTTGGATTCATGAGTTTGAGATTTGGCACTTAAACAGTAATCAGTGTGTGAATGTAAGCGACTTGACTGAATAAATATATTTGTAAATCTGACCAGACACCGACCTCACCGTTCACTGCTGAAGTGATGAAAGTGGTAGTTAATGAATGGGTCCAGCTGTGTGTGGTTAATAAATGAGCGTTTTATAGACTGTTCGTCCCTCATTGGCTTTTTGACTGTCAGGACAAAGGCGACTCAGGTGAGGTGCCGGTGACCTTGTTCATGATTGGAACAAAAACATGGAAAAAGGGTTGTCTGGAGGCATTTTGCATTGTACAGTATTTGGCAGACGTCCGTATCCAGAATGACTTACATTTATCTCTATTATACAACTAAGCAATAGGGGGTTTAAGGGCCTTGCTCAGGGGCCCAGCAGTGGTAACTTGGTGGTGTTGGGAATAGAACCCTGAACCTCCAATTAGAAGTCCAGCACCTTAATCACTAAACTACCAGTTATTTAAGTGTGTTGGAATGAAAATAACTCTCAGCCAGTCTGCACTGCCCAATGATTTCCATTTTAATTACTTACTGTGATGTTTGGTTGACAGGATCTTCGTTATTATATTTTTTATATGCTCCACTTTTGGAAGATGGGCTCTTTTGTAGCATGGTGCCCCTGGAGCAAAACAAAAAAAAATTAGGGGCCATGCTCAAGGGTCCACCAATTTTAGCTTGGCAACAACCAAGACAACCAAGAGCCTTAACTACTTAAACCACCACTGCCCACATTCTACTTGTATATTATGTGTATGTAGGAATGATGATGCAAATAACTAATGACCAAGGAAGTAAATGGAAAATACCGGCAAAACCTTCATTCCAAGAACCTGCCTGCATTTTATCCGATTAAGCAGCATGTAATTACTTTGCGATGACTAGAAAATCCTGTGTGTAAGAATCTTTTACCTTTTTATTATGAAACCCTGCACAGAGCCTAGCGTGGGCGAGCTTAGATTTTAGTGCAAGTGTGGAAATAGTGCCTTGATCAGTCGTTTAATGAAAGCTGACGGTGCACAGGCTGCTGAATTTGCATTTCTGTTTTCTGTGTAAGAGATTAGATGGTGTACGGTTCGCAGTTTTACGCTTGACCTCGGGATCATTCGGGATCAATAAAGTTGCTATTAGGGATATGCATTTTGGTCACTTTGACAGCTCAAGTACTGTGGAGGGAGGAAATGAGGCTGATCTTAAACCCAATCTGTGTAGACTGTTGTGTTGGCAACCTTCAATAAATGTACTTTAAGGTCAGCAAGATTCATCAGAGATGAGAAGACCGCAAGGGCTCAGAGCTGTTATTGGGTCCAAGGGAATTAAAGTTATTTGCTTAGATAAAGTTATTTGACTTTTATTAATGTTCTCACAACTCTTGACCAAATGGCCAACTTCCTACTATAGATCTTACTTATATCAGCGAGAAGAAAAAGGTTCTGCCCACAAAGCTGGACTGTATTTATGTCATAACATTAACAGCATTCGGCAGATCCTCTCATTCATTATGACTTACAATAATGGTGTTGGTGTTTGAATGCTGATTGAACGATCTTGGTTAATTCCCAACACTACCAAGCTGCCATTGCTGGGACCCAGAGCAAACTAAACATAAATTTATACAGCAAAGCAGAGTTAAGGACCCTGTTCGATGGCAACTTGATAATCCCAAGAACAAAAACTCAAACCCTTTCCATCAGCACTCACCACCACCACCGCCAAGCTACCACTTCCCCTAACTGTTTTACAGATTTCACCCATAATGCCTTAGTTACCAAATTGACCATATTTCCTTTACTTCCTGCATCCATCAGAACCAGAGTTGTCTGGTACCAATTGGGCCACAGTTTTTATACTTATATTCCTTAATAGTACCATAACCAGTCAACAAATTTCTTAACCCTAGGGACACTCATCAACAATTGTTAGTTCCTAAATCAAAGCTACACCATTCAACAATCACTATAAGCAAGTTGTTACCAACCAATGCAATTGTCACCTACAAGCTTTTTTACCCCTTAAACTCTGAGGCTTGTTAACGCAAAAAGCCTAGTCAACTTTACAAAATTTATCTTTATTAAGATTTTTCGGGCATTTGTTGCCTTTATTAATAGGACAGAGGGATGAAATAGAGGAGATTAAGGGAAAGGTGGGGCCGGAAATGACCCGAGCTGGAAACAAGCCCTGGTTACATGTAGGTGCCATCGCCTTAACCCTACTTTATAGCATTTCCACTGAAAACTGATCTACATTACAGTTAGCAACGCGACTACAGTCTAGACCAAAGTAATTAAAGGGGACCAGACTCATTGGTCCAATTTACCCACTAAGGCAGTTCATTAACGTTTTGCTTCCAACAGAGAATTTAATTAAAAGATGGTTGCCATTGAGATGAGACACCTTTTTCACAAGTCGTAATCGAGTTTAATTTGCTTCAGCAATGCATGAAGCTACGGTTGTGCGTATGTATGAAGGGATCTGGTTCTTTGTGGAACATAAGTGCTATCGAACAGGGCTGTAGTCCCGTGGGCAGGGCAGTGCAGTGAGGCTCGTCTTACTATACTTTCCTGAGGTCATTCACGCAATGTCACAGTTCGTAGGCAGAAAATAGAAGCTTGCGTCAGGAAGAGTCCAGCATCAGATTCCTACTGCAGAGTGCACCATACTAGAAGTCACTCTGCTTAGCTTTCACTTTCTTCTCGCATGTGGAAAGAAAAAATTCTATGTTAGGTGACAAACTAAGGATACTTTGAACAAAACAGCAGGGAACTGTTGTGCTGGAGACTGAGGTGATCCGAGAGAAACAAGACTACTCTGAGAAGAAAAAAAATCTTCACAGCTGCGTTTGGCCACTGTGACACCCAGCAGTTTTGTGTCATCAGCCATCATTTCTGCTTCAGTGGATTTCTCCAAAACACTACATGAGAGCAATTATTCTGTGTAGGCTTGCCTGTGGATGTGTGTGTACAAGATACAGATACTAAGCTAAAAAAAAAAAACTATTATTTTAACCATGGTTACAAAATGATTATTAGCTTGAAGTGGGTTTGGATATGTTTGTAATCAAGCTACAGATAATATTTAGGATAAATAGCCGAAGATGATAAGAATCAACAAATACCTAAGGAAAACCAGGTCTCAGCTTGAGAAGAACCTAGCCTTTCATTATTGACCTTAATGAGGCCACCAGATGGCCATTTTCCACCAGTTGATATGATCCTTAAGGGTCATAAATAAAAAGTCTACCATTAACTTTGATTAAAATTCTTACTGGTAGTTTCACTCGTTTTACCTTGTGAAAATCAGTTCTGTTCACAGTCACCCTTTTCAGTGCCTGTTGCTTTAAATGTTAATGAACTCTGTTCACTCCACACCTTTGTTCTGTGGGGCGTTTGGACTGCTCCGAAACCATTTAAAATAATTTATTAATGCCTTATTAATCATTAACACACTGTTATAAACCATCTACAACGATAAACTGTATGTAGTGTGACCATGTTATCTTTACCCACAACATACACAGTTTATAATAAGACAATCACTTTAAATTATTGTTCATAATGAACTTAATATTATGAATTATTATCACGGCCAAGCCAGTTGCACCAAACCAGGGCGCACCCTCACCTAAACATTATCCAGGTACACACCTCATCAGTCCAAAACAATCCCTCAAGCTAGTTATACACTAGCCCTTCCCTCACATTTTATGTATATTCACAGAGTTGCTATTTCGCTCTCTAATTATTAGCATGGCGCTACTGACCTGCTCACTTGATTCTTGTCAAAGGTTCCAGTACCCGGGTCCAGATCCTCCAGTGTCTGATCAGTGTCAATCAACAATAGTGGTTGCGGATCAGGTCTGTGTGATGTTACAAAAACAGCTATGTTCTATACTATCAACGTCTATACTATACAGACAGAACTGCACTGAACTGAGGCAGTGGTACCAGGGACTAGTCCACCATGACTGAAGAACAACCTTTCAGTCCAAATCATCTAAACCTTAATGAATTTGTACTTTTCCTCAAATACTGGATAAAAAAAGGGTGATGATGTTTTGCCAGGTCTTTGGTTAAACCTTTAGTGCTTAACAATATACCTGCCAATGTAGTTCAGAAAAACCACACCTAGTTTTAAAATCAAGATCCCTTGAAAGAAATAAAGATTCTCCATAAGAAGAAACGACACTTGTATTTAAATAGAACCCAAGCCTTCTTTTTGAGGAATCCAGATTGACATTGAGAGGAACCAGATGTACATAGAATAGGAATTAAGAACCAGTTGTTGCCTTTGGTTTGCTACGGTCCACTGAGACTGCTTTTTTAACTAAAACTGTTAAAACCAAAACACCCTCAGGAATGAAGTGAACTGAGGCAGTGGGTATATTTACATTTACAGCATTTGGCAGACGTCCTTTTCCAGAGCGACTTACATTTATATATTTTATACAACTGAGCAATTGGGTGCCTTGTTAGGGGGCACAGCAGTAGCAGCTTGGTGGTACTGGGAATCCAACCCTGGTCTTACAGGTATCAGTCCAACACCTTAACCACCGCGCTACCAGTGGTACAATACCAGGGAATAGTCCCAGTCTTTTACCATCTTCACCATGACTAAATCATAACTTTCGAGCCCAAGTCAGTGTTCCTGATTATAGACAAACATATTCTGATTTTTAAAAGCAGGTACATTATTTCAATCTTAAGGTAAATACCTGGCAAATGCAAATCATCCTTCTTATTTAGTATTTAAAGAAACGTAAAAGTCCACTGAGGTTCAAATAAAAGAGACTACACAGAACTTCCTTTACCAGTTAGCTGGCTGTTAACATTCCCCTGTTAACCCTGTTAACTTTAGTAAAGAAGTCAGATTTTTTAGGACGGTGAGTGGAAAAGAAATAATGAGAAATAGATACACCACTGGGTGTTATTGATGATCAGAGAAAAGTCCTTTCTCAACGAACAAACCTCACCTTTTGTCAGATCTTCAATTCCTGGGATCTGTTAAACTGTCCCGCTGCTATTCTGCCCGGACAGTCTAAAAGCCAACAGTGCTTAAAATCCTTTTGATACTAATAGGTAAAAACCTTGAATCCACCAAAGAGCCTGATTCCTTCAGGGTTTTTACATCCCAGCATGTCATCCACATCTCGACAAACTAATTAGAGCACTATATCAAAGACTTAGTGATGAAAGTTCCACGGCCATCAATTTTTATTTTATCCGGCAACATGTATGCCTTTTTAACTGTTTTACAGAGGGTAATAAAGATACAACCTGATCAGTCAATCCACAGCTTTAATCTCACAATCTTTTGCAGCTTCTGTTCTGATTCTCAGACTTTTATATTTACTCAGAAGTTTCTTCAATGTTCATGTATGGAATAGAACGAAGGTTCTTGTTTCCACTCGGTTGCCGAGTTTTATGAGCTCACAGACTAGGTTCATTTAACAGAATCAAACCGGAGTATTGTCTCTAAAAGACTGGCTTTTGCAAGATTTCTCCTTCGAGTCACCTTTATTTATATTGTAACAATAGTGATTGAAGCAAGCCAGAAGCGACCAAAACTCCATCAGTGACAGAATGGAGAAAAAAAACCTTGGGAGAAACCAAGCTTTGTCTGACCAGGTACGTTCTCCTCTGACCATGCTGCAGCAAAGTTCCCTTGGTGTTGTCTGGATGGACATCTAGAAGACGGTCATTACTGGGAAACCGCTTTATTGTTTCCAACTGCTGATCCACCAACTGGGTTGGATACAGACTGGATCGGGTGGTGACATTGAGCTCAGAATAACAAAAGAAAGAGACGTATGTTGGTGTAGATATCAAGAGCTGCAAAGCTGAAGAACTAGATAAAGAACAGTTAATGTTCTGTAAGGGGAACAAATGGCCAACCTGCTTTTGCATATGGTTGACAATTTTAACATCTTTTACTATCTTATGTTGGGTCGTCTTTGACTTACTTTTGTAATCTCCCTAACTTAGCATATTTAGGCAAAAGAACTCAACCATGCAAACAAAGCAACAGACTCTACAAAAGGCTTTGAACTAGTCTCAAATTTATTTTAGAGAAAATAGTCTTAATTGCAGGGGCCTTCATTATAGAGTGATGCTAAAAATTGGAGGTGTAGCGTGTGGGTTTATTATGCAAATGTATGCAGATTTCAGTCAAAATTAAGGCATTGGAAAGCTGTCTTCCTCTCTTATTCTCTTTTCGTCCTTTGCTTTTGTCTTCCGAGTCTTTTTCATTCGGCTCCTCTTGCTTTTTTCAGTGGTATCATAGTAATGAATTCATTATGTCTCTAAGTGAATTTTAATGAGTCTTTAACTAACATTTTAATGAGACATACATTACCATAAAGGCAGGATTAGGCAAAATTAAATTTGGGGAGTGTGTTGGTGACGGCACCAGGAAGAAGGAGGTTCATTAAGAGTTAATTATGTTGTTTTTTTGAGTTGCACCAGAGCTCATTTTCTGCAGTTTGGGGTCTGATTGGAGCCTAGGCATGTGGCATCCACTGTTAGCGGGGGTCTCGCAAGCTAACAACAGAATGCCAAAGCTGTTGATTTGTTTAATGATCGCAGGTTTACGCCAAAACATACACTTTAATGTTCCAGACCAGATATACCGCATTATTGTCAATTGACCTTGTCTAAAAGCTCACCCTACCCTCTGTTAGCATCTTATTAGGAGACAATACACTTTGCTATGGACAGGATCACTGCAATATGTTTCTTTCTTGCATTTAAGATACCGCTAAACTATTGTATTTGCTTTGTAACTAGTTAGTGCCTGTGGAATAAAAGATTTCAGCTCTGCAGAAGGTAGTAGTGGTGGCTTAGTTGGTTAAGGTGGTTAAATTGCTCCAGGGGCGCTGTATCATGGTTGACTTTATGCTCTGACTCCAGTTAGCCAAGCTGAGATATATGTTATATGTGACAAATAAAGAGACTTATGCCCCTCTCAATGCCCCTTGCCTCTGCCTCTATATCCTTGCCATGCACCATGTTGCCCTTTGGTGGTCTGGGGACAAAGTCTCAAATATCTGTAACACTATCATAATTTTGATTTGCTTACTAATCAAGAATGTCAATTTGATACCTAATATCCTAGCCCAAGTTACTGTAACTGCCCTGGTAATTTCCCTGTGAGTGCAATTTTTATAGGTTTCATAAAGAGCAGCACATTATACTCTTTTATCTGGTTATAGATGCGTTTGTTGTTATGGAGCACCACCCCGAAACAAGTTATACCCTTCATGGGGCAGGTAAGAGCTTAGTGCTAAAGGTTTTTGCGTGCTGAATAAAAGCTCATGGGTTCAATTACCAGCACCACCAAGTTGCTACTGCTGGGCCTGGGTTAGATAAATAAGTAAAATATATGCCACTCTGGATAAAGGATACTGCCAAAAAAACTTAGCTTGCCATGTTGCTTAAAACCTTAAACCTCTGATACTGAAGACTTCTTCCATAAATGATATCTAAAGTTCCGTCTGTTACTTGAAGGCTCAAATCAGCATTCGAAACTGTGTCAAATTCCTGCTAGTTTGCTAGCATTTAACCGCTTGGCTAGTTATCTTCATTTACAGCATTTGGCAGATGCCCTTATCCAGAGCGACTAACATTTATCTCCTTTATATATCTAGGCAATTAGGGGCTAAGGGCCTTGCTTAGGGGCCTTTAAACCCTGGGAATTAAACCCGATCTTCCAATTAGCAGCCCAACACCTTAACCACTGTGCTACCACTTCCCTTATATAGGAAGAAAGACGTCTTAAGTGAGGGGAAAATATTTCTGGGTCATTTTCTAGCTTCTTGAAGACTTTCTAGTTAGTATTTTTCTAGCTTTAGGCTTGTGTAGACAAATAGCAATATTTTGGTGCTCAGTGTGTAATGTATCACATTATCACATTAAGTTTTCACCCCTCAAGTACTAATCGGGCGGCAAGCAAAACACAAAGTCGATCGGTGTGGTAGGATCAGTAGGAGTCGTCTAGCTACAGGCCTGTATAGTGAAACTCATGACCTCCAGTGTCTTATGTTCACCCTGACTGAATAAAAGCTAAAGAAATGATAATTCTCTCTTTTTTTTAATAGATGTTGGATATTTGTATAGTATCTGAATACACTGTGATACACTATAGCACACACATGATCCATACAGACCATAATATTACCTGGAACAAGTTCTGTACACTAAGAGACGAAATGAAACCATGTCTAACCTGAATACAGATTCAACTGTAGTGGAAATCAATAAATATTCAGTCCAGGGACTTTATCAAGGAAAAGATCTACTGATGTTTATTCATTTAACTGAGATATATATATATAACTGCATTCCATTGGCTCTGTACCTCACACAATGACAATAAAGTTAAATCTAATCGAATTAATCTAATCTATTATAGATCCATATAGTAATATTATGTTATAGGGAGTCCCATAAAATCTTTTCTTTTTTGACTTTCTTGGGTTGGGGCTGAGTTCTGAGTTGTGTCATGTCTGACCCTCTGCTCCGACCCCAAACTGCCTGTCGATACACAGAGAAGACATGGTTAGGGGTCCTGCTTAGGGGCCCAACAGTAGCAGCTTGGATGTGGTAGATTTTAAATCTCTGATCCTCCATGTAACAACTCGATGCCTTGACCAGTTAAGCTACAACTTTACAACTAATGAAAAATAAAAACTCAGACATTTGTTTGATCTGCCTTTTGTTTGATTTGTAGAAATGAAACGATGAAGATTTGTTGAATTGATAGGAAGCAAACAGCACCAAAGCGTTTTAGTTCCAATGTTAGAAGTGTGCGTTAAAATATAAATAAAATAAAAACATATGCCGTCTGTTTTCTCTTGGCACACGTTCTTCATATCAGCCTTCCACCGAATGTGTCTCCACACGTCTCGACTCGCTTCTCCGGCTCCCAATCTGAAACACCGCCAAAAAAAAGAGGGCAAAGCCGTTAAATCAGGCTGCCTTGAAAAACAGCCTAAAAAGCAATTAAATAAATAAATGAAAGAATAAATAAAATAACCAGTCTGCAGGAGAAAAGGGTGGAGAGAGAGGGAGAGAGAGAGAGAGAGAGAGAGAGAGAGAGAGGGGAATGAAAAAAAAAATAAGTCTAGTTCTGTTTCGCCCCGAGCCTCACAGACAGATCCAAGTCTCAGCGGTACGAATGTGGAGCGAAAAGTGAAAAATATAAATATTCATCAGATCCGAAGCAAAAAAAAAAACTTCCAGACAGAGAGAAAGAAAAAAATAAAAGAATGAAGGAGTGTGAGGAGTGCTGGAGGAGAAAATTGAGGAGTAGAATTTTTTTTATTGGTAGAATAGAATGTTGCACTTACATGTTGGACAGATAGATAGATAGATAGATAGATAGATAGATAGATAGATAGATAGATAGATAGATAGATAGATAGATAGATAGATAGATAGATAGAACTAGACAGACAGGCAGACAAATACATAGACAGACAAACAGAGATGGACAGACAGACAGATAGATCTCATCAGACATAGAATCTCAGATGGAACTCATTACTGTCCCCGTTTTTATTTTGTTGTTGTTTATTTTAGTTCTGTCGCTCGAATTGATTCATTTGTTTGTCCTTGTCTTTCAGTGCTGAGAGATGATTTCCGACAGAACCCCACAGATGTGGTGGTGGCTGCAGGAGAACCGGCCATTTTGGAGTGTGTTCCACCTCGAGGTCATCCAGAGCCCACGACATACTGGAAGAAGGACAAAGTTCGGATCGATGAGAAAGACGAGAGGATTAAAGTACGGGGGGTTTTCTTTTTTTTCTTTTGTTCATTTTCTCTTCTCTTTTTCTCATAATTTTTTTCTGCATTGTATTATGTTTGTTCCTGCAGATTCGAGGAGGTAAGCTGATGATCTCAAACGCACGGAAAAGTGACGCAGGCATGTACGTGTGCGTGGGAACCAACATGGTGGGAGAGCGAGACAGCGAGACGGCGCAGCTCACCGTGTTTGGTAAGCAGAGTTAACAGGAAGTGCGATTAGATTTCAGTCCATCAATCATTCATTCATTCATTCATTCATAAATTTAGGGTCACAGGGATCTGCTGGAGTCTATCCCAGCCGTCTCTGAAAGGGTAAAAGGCAGTAGGGGGACACCTTGGAAAGGTCACCAGTCCATCAAAGTGCCACACACACTCACACACACTCCTATGGGCAATTTAGAATCACCAATCAATCTAACATACATGTTTTTGGACTGTGGGAGGAAACCGGAGAACCCGGAGTAAACCCACGCAAACACAGGGAGAACATACAAACTCCACACAGAAAGACCCCTGCAGGGGAATCGAACCCAGGACCTTCTTTCTGTGAGGCAGCAGTGCTAAGCGCTAACCTCCATCAATCATATCATTTTTATTTTGTATTTCCTTTTTACTTACACATATATGTGTGTGTGTGTGTGTGTGTGTGTGTAGAACGGCCCACGTTCCAGCGCAGGCCAATAAACCAGGTGGTTCTGGAGGAGGAAGCGGTGGAGTTCCGTTGTCAGGTGCATGGAGACCCTCAGCCCTCCGTCCGCTGGAGGAAGGATGACGTAGACGTTCCGCGTGGAAGGTGATACAATTAAAAAAAAAAAAAATTATTATTTTTTTCTTTATTTTTTAAATATTCAATTATTTTTTTCTTTAATATATTCACATCTTTTTTATGAATTATTTATTATTCAATTAATTATTATTTTTACTGTTTATTTATTTTGTTTGTTTGTTTGTTTATTTATTTATTTATTTATTTATTATATCGCTTATTCCAGCATTGCTTTAAATTTAATATCAACAGTTTGTCTATAATTTCTGTTAATAATATTTAACAATCATCAGTTTCATCAATCATTTCACTAATAATCCGATAATCCCATCATTTCGACACTGCAGTTTCCTGTGAAATTCCGCTGCCGACGTGACGCCGTTGTGTTTATCAGCTGGAACAGATGTTCTAGTCATTTATTTCTGAAGAAACTCTACAGGTTTTCCACGCTGGCGTTAATAAAGTCATCACACGTTCTTATTTCTGTTAAAAGCATAAAGAAGTTAATTAGGTTTGAGAAAAACAATGACAATCTAATTATTGAATTAATCGTTATTGTGCGGTTTATAATTAACGTCAGACTCGGTGGTGGTGGAGACGAAGCCCAGGCTCTTAATTTTACTGTTATTTATTCTCTTTTGCTCTTTTCCCTCTTTTCTCTCTCTCTCTCTCTCTCTCTCTCTCTCTCTCTTTTGAATGTTTTCAGCTCTTATCTAAATACCCAATTTTAAGGACGCGCTGGTTGATGGACAGTTTGGGAAAGCGGTCGACCTTCAGGTTATGCAATTAGAGAAAAAGAGAGGAAAAATGCAATTCTGCCAGAAATAACATTATCAGACTGCTGTAAAAGTAACAAAAAACCTTAAAAACGAACAAAATAAATAAATAAATAAATATTCGATTACTACAATAATAATCATATTAATACAATTACTGTAATACAGTAATAATAATCAAATAATATAAATTTTCTGTCCATTTAAAATTATTTTAAGAATTGAAAAAATAACATTCCCAAAAATTCAGAAATAGAATTAAATTATGATTTAAAAATAATAATTTTTATTATTATTAATATAAATTAATTGTTTATATAAATTATAATATAAATCAATTATTAATTAATTTTTATTAAAATAAAATAATTGTTTTGTAAAAACTGCAAAAGAAATAACCAAAATATAAAACATTGTGATGATTTTAAGTAAATAATAAATACACTTTTGCACAGGCACATACACACAGTCACACACATACAAACACACACACGCACACATACACACAGTCACACACACGTTATTGCAAGCACATGGATGGAGATATTAATGGAAGGAGTGTGAGGTTGGTTAGGTTTTCACTGAGCAGCGAATGAAATCAGGGACTAAGGGACAACCTTCACACACACACACACACACACACACACACAGTGGGGCTGGTCAGCGTAAGTCAGGTGGAGGGTCAGGGAGCAAACAGACCAGGTAGAGTGCACCAGAGGAGGGTAAAGGGCACAGACAGCCCTTGAACAGTGTAAGACCCTGTGAGGTACTAGAGTTTTTCTCTCTGGGATTCTGTTCCTGTCTTTTTCTCTCAGATTAAAGACGATTCTTTCTTTTCTTCCTTCCAGAATCTCTCTCTGTTTAAGCAATGCTCTAATGTTTTTAAAGACAGACAGACAGGGGAAGAAAGACAGACAGACAGACAGACAGACAAGCAGACACAGAGACTGACAGACAGATAGACAGTATGACAGACCGAAAGACTGACAGACAGAGAGAGAGACTTTAAGGCAGACAGACAGTCTAAAAGACAGTGAAAGAAAGACAGATGGATAGACCGACAGACAGACAGACGGGCTGATGGATGGATGGACAGACGGATGGCCAGAGAGAGACAGAGAGAAAGAGCCCTTTAGGAGGTGCTGTTATAGTGTGAAAGTTTCCTGATTTTTGACTGTTGCTTCTGGAGATTTGGGGATAAAAAAGATTTGTTGCTCCAGAGACGCCGCTGGCAGATTTTGGTCCTGTAAAAGATGATTTTTTTGGGCTCATCACACTCATTTCACACCAAACATATTATTACATTACTATTACATTATTATTATTACATTACTATTACGGAAAGACAAACAAAGACAAAAAGAGAGATAGACAGACTGACTGACAGGCTGATGGGCAGACAGACGTATGGACAGACAGACAGAGACAGAGAGAGAGAGACAGTGTGTCCAATAAAACAATGTATAACCCCCTCTAAAATCGTCTAAATATCCCCCTCCTAGCACCCCACCAAACTGGCCCCCAGACCCCCACCACCACCGCCCCTTATCCGCATCTCACTCTCCTCTCGGTCAGTGCCATGTTTTTCTCGTATTAAAGCTCTTGCAGTGTCTTTAATTTTGTATCTGCTGCTCTGAGTGAATCCTGTGCAAACGGTGCAGCTGACGGGAACGAACACCGTGGAGGAAACGGCTGATCGCTTCCAGCGACACTTTCAGACTTCTTTCAGCATCTGTTCATTATTCTGTTCTTTTATATATTTCGGAAGAATGAAATAAAACCGTGGCCGATTATGATTTATTTTTAAAGCAGCCGCATTGTTGAATGTTTTTTTTTTAAGGCTGGACTTTAGCAGACACTGAATATCGAGTGATCTCGCTCTGTTTTTACTCAATGTACGACGGGATTTTGAATGACAGACTGCAGGCAGTTTGTTGTCTAGCTGTCAGACAGGCTTCACACACACACACACACACACACACACCACACAAGATGCCAATTATTTCTGCAGCGTAAGAGACCAACATGCAAGACCTGTCAACTTTTCAAGCACACACACACCCCCACAAACACCCCCACAAACACCCCCCCCCGTGTTTCCACCAATATTACGCTGGAATTTTAAAAACAAATAAATTCCTTTTTTTATAAATCAAAAAAAGGTTTTTTTTTTCTTTTTTAATAATGAGCCTCTCTCAGGTGCCTCATCACTGCAGACACACACTCTCTCTCCCACACACATACACACACACACACACACACACACACCTCATAAATATTGAAGGCATCAGATTTTAGCTGAAAGCCCTCTCCTGGTTCCTGTAGGGTGTCACTGTTGAATAATTGATCCACCATCTTGTGTTAAAAAGAACAGAAAAAGCCCGCGGTGCTGTTTGAACACTTTTTTTTTTATTCTTGATGATGTCGGATGTGTTCTTGATGACAGTAGGAACAATAGGACAGTAGAAGAAAAACTCATGACCGAGTTGGAGAGATTGTTATTGCACTGCTCTACATGCGGTAATTGTAACTGTGTTTTCTTTGCTGCTAACAGCGTTAAAATCTGTGTGTGGATTCATCTGAAGAAAATCAAAAACTCATGTAACGCTTACGTTGACCCACACCGACAGAGAGCCATTTACAATGAAAGCTAGTTGTGAAGTTTATGTCCCGAAAGCCGACCAATCCGTTTGTGAACGTATCACTGTGCCTTTAGATTCGGTATGTTCAGGTTTGCTGTCGAGAATGTAAGTGTGAACACAGCCTTGGATTTATATTTGTTTGATCTGAAAACACACTGCAGCAGATCTCTATCGCACTTACTAACACGCATGTCTGACTAGCTATCTGGGACTTACGAGTTTAATTGGTTCTCTGACGGAGCTCGTAACTCAAATTACTCGTATGTTAAATCAAATCTCTCAATTAAAATGAGATTAATTCGATTCAAGTCCCCCAAAAAAAACACCACCATTTTTTTTGTTAGATGTTTTTAAATAATAAAAATAAACTTATAAATAAGGAATATTGTATAAAAACAATCCAATATGATGTACTGGAATAAACTGGTTTTATTAAGTATAATGTACAGCGTTTACCTTGGAGATCAGACGACTCCACTTGCTAACGTGCATGTCTGACTAGTTGGATGGATGTTACGGCATTCACTGTCATGGCGTTACGCTAACTAGCGGTTGGGTGTCGAAAACTGGCTCATAACCCGAATTTTAGCCCCAACTCAGCAAAAAATCATCGACTCGTCGAAAAAAGACAACTCGTATCTCGAAAAACTTGTTAGTTGGGACACTCGTAAGTCAAGCTACCACTGTATACTAATTAAGGAAGTAGAGGGGCGGAGCTTACTGTGCGTAACATCTCTGATTGGTTAAATGCTCTTTAAATTAACATCTTAGTAAAACCTTTAACTAAAGCTGATAATTTCATCCCAGACTGGAATTAGACTCCTCCCATCGGTGCTGTTGAATATGTTAAGCTTCACTTTCGTAAGGAAGTAAGATGCATCCAAGAGTGTTTCTTGTTCCTGAAAAGGGTTCTGGAGGAAAACCAAACTTCTAATTAAATCAATATAAAGAAAAAAAAGCATGGATCTGGTGTAAAGGTAGTTTTGCTCTGTGTGTGCTGTAGGTATGACATCAGGTTCGATAAGGAGGAGTACGTGTTAAGGATAAAGAAGACTTCAGCGACTGATGAAGGAACTTTCACCTGCGTAGCCGAGAACCGCGTGGGGAAAGCGGAGGCTTCGGGGACTCTTACTGTGAGAGGTAAAAGGAAAAACATACAAGATTCGAGGTTTTCTGGAGAAAATAGTTACCAGAATAAAAGAGAAAAAAACTAACAGGAAGTAATGACCATATAAGGAAAATGACTCCAGCAGTGTTAGATTATTAGTTATATGTGTATATATCTTAAGTGAAGATTTAAGCAAAATAATACATGCAATAATATATAAGTAAAGCAACCAGTCACACAGTGGATGTGTATACAAAAACAGGAAACTTTGACTATATAAGGTCATTTTATCTAGTAAGCCATATTTAGTTGTATTTTTGGCATTTAATTGTTATTTTAGATAAACATTTAAATATGTAGAAAACTATAAATAGGGAAAAAAGAACAGGAAATAATGACCATATAAGGAAAGTTGATGATTCTAGCAGTGTTGGTAGCATTTTCAGATATTTTAATATCAATATTTTGTTAAAAAATAAATCAATAAAAGATTTGCAAGGTGATGTGTACACTAGAACAGGAAATAATGGCCATATAAGGGAAGTGAGATTTAGCAGTCAAGTGTATGGAAATAATTTAAGCATTTGAATAAATATATGTACAAATGTATCATGAATAAATAAATAAATGCATATAAAATAAGAAAATCAACCAGTCACCAGAGGGAAAGAGTAAACACAAACAGGAAGTAATGCTTATATAAGTAAAGCAGCATTTATAAATCACCAATTATTTTTTGTATTTATTTTTAAACATAATAAATAAATAAACATATAAAATTAATAAGGACAGACAGTCGCAAAAGGAAAAGTAAAGAATTACAGGAAATAATGACCATATAAGGACATTTTATTATAGCCTAAAACAGTGTTGGTTGTATTTATAGATTTTTTTATTAACATTTTGGTATTTGACTAAAAAAGAATATAGAAAACAGTCACATAAAGGTATGTGTACAGTAGAACAGGAAACAGTGACCATATAAGGAAGTGTTTTAAAATACAAAACAAACCAATGAATAAATAAAATAATAAACGTGCAAAGATGACAAAAAATATATTTGGTTTAAAAAAAAAAAATTATGTACGAATAACTTTTATCTTTTTAAGGGATTAGTATTGTTTTAGTAAGAAAATGATTTATATATCGATATATTTTGTTTGCTTATTTAATGTATAGGTAAAAAGTAAACTGAAATTATTTGCCCTCAGTGTTAATAAAACCCCGTCAGTGAGTTCAATAAGCGCTTAAGTATCTTTGACAGCTACACAAATGAGTCCTGTGAGTGCGGATCCTGGACTGTGTGCGATTCTTGTTTTTTTTAATAATTTATACTGTTAAAATAAAGAGACCGGCTGACTGTTCCACTGCCATCCCACTCCAGTCACACAAACACACAAACACAATGTCTCCATGACTCCACCGTGGCCCAAACCAGCAGAGCCATTTCACAGTTTACTGGTGCAGACTGACCCTGTGATGCACCGGCGGGCCGGGCGAGGGTTAATAAAAACATTTTGCTGTAATCGCTTCCCCCCTCTCTCTCTCTCTCTCTCTCCTGCTTTCTCGTCCCATTAAATCGAATTGCCTAGGTGCTCCATGGAGAGCTGTAAGCTGCACATGAGGTCTGGAGAACTCCGGGAGAGAAAAAGGAGGGTTTAATTTTCATCCTTTTTAATGGAGGATTTAGATGTGGTTTGATGTGCTCCATGAAGTCACATTTAGCAAATCGCGAGCCTGACTCCAGCTTTAGTTCTGCATTAAACATAAACCTGGGCCTCTTCAGCAGCCTCTCACCTTCATCCTCCTCCTCCTTCCCCTCCTCCTCCTGGTCTCCACTCTTTGGCTGTCTCTCTGTCAGTGATGCACATGTTTCTTCTCTTCCTTTCTAAAAGCCGGTGCTCATGTAAGTTATTAATGCCGGGCGTGTAGCGCCGATAACGCCGGCTGTGAAGACTGTCAGACTTTCACCTCATGTTATAATGAGATGATGTGAGGAGAATGTCTGGTGTCTGGTGGTGAGACGACCATTTTTTACCCTTTTCACCTTTAGAGGAATTCCTCTCTCAAGCTGTCATGTCCAAATCCACACCACTAGAAGGCACTAGAGCCAGGATTGAGACCCCAAAAAATGTATTTAGTTATTTTCATTGTGTTGATTGATTTGATTGATTGATTATTAAATGTCTTTGTAGTGTCTCACTCCACCATGGAGGTGAAATATTAAGCTCTTCTACAAGTAGACATTTTGAGAATTTAAAGGTTAAATGTCTTCATTTGTCACATATATTTTTTAGAGCAGAGTAATTCTTTCTTTGCATGTCCCATCTTAGATGGTTGGTGTCTGAGCGCAATGTTAGCTATGATACAGAGCCCCTGGAGCAGGAAGGGTTGAGAGTCTTGAGCAAGGACCCAACAGTGGCAGACAGGCAGTGGTGGGGCTTGAACCCTGGTCTTCCTGGTCCAACCAAAAGCACCATAACCATTTGAGCCCACCACTGCCACCACTGAGGATTTGTAAAGTTTCTGTTTTTATCTAGACTACCAGGGGTGATAACTTTTTAGTTCTAAAGCAGGTTTTCTATCAGATTAAATGCCAAAGTCAAAGCCATTTCTGCTCTCTGAGATGCCCTGACTGCTCGTTCTGTAGATAAGCAGCTCGAATTTGATCTTCAACCAGCGAAACTCTTGTGTGAGTTTCCCCAACAGACAGAAAAACACACTGTCTTACACTGAAAGCTCAATTTACATCAAACTCACCGCCAGAAAATCGTCCATTTCTTTACACTGATTGAAAATTTCCCATGAGTCCTCCAGGAGAAAACTTCACCCAGCTGTAACGTTTGGTTTGTTCTCGTCTTTTTCCATTTTGTTTCTTATTTTCTTCCTTGTTGTTTTGTGTGTCTTTATCTGTGTTATGGTTTTCTTCACTCCACCATTGTCGTGTCTCCAGTTCGCCCTGTGGGTAAGTCCCCATCCTAAAGGTACTCCATTGCATGAATCTCCAACGCCAAATTTCTCCTTAATCTACAGTACTAACCTGCTTATAAACTACTAACCGGTTCCTATGCTGGTCTGGATTAATACTAATCAATCCGATCGTCCAGCATCGAAGCTGAAGCCATGCTAGAACTAACATTGCTTAGTAAATCTTTTTCCACTGCATGGATCCAGGTTCTGGAATTATTAGTAGTGTTTATAGTAGACATAATCTTTTATAATCTAGCTAGTTTGGTTATTTTAAACCTTTATATCTGTTTAATCCACCGCGTTGTTGAATTCTGTACTCTGATTGGTCAGAAGATGTGACTTAAAATCATAGCTAATAATATATGCTAGTAAAGTTATGGATATGTTGTAGTTTCAGTCAACGTTTCTGGAAGGAGTCTCCGGTGATGGTATGGGAAAATAATCATGTACAGTTACATTTACAGAATTTGGCAGACGTCCTTATCCGGCTTACGTTTATCTCTTTCATATCATACAACTGAGCAATTAGGGGTTAAGGGCCTTGATCAGGGGCCCAGCGGTGGCAGCTTAGTGGTGCCGGGAATTGAACCCTGATTCTACAGTTAGCAGTCCAACATCTTAACCATTGCGCTACAACTTCCCCATTAATCAGCTACTGGGTAGTTTTCAACATTTGTAGAAAATGTCAGGCACTGGCAACCCATTTTGCTCAAGTTTCTTTGTCCTGCTTATTTTCCAACTTTTCTTAACCTACCCACTGTTGATTACCCGAATGGGGTGTGTTCAGGCAATCAGAAGCTAACAGTGGGGAAAAGACTGAGAGAATTGGTGTCTACCAGCTTCTAATTGACTGAGCATAAACAGTGGGCAAGACAGAAACTAGTTAATATAAGATTGATTAATAATTTGTACTAGACAAACGTGGGATAAAAGAACAAAAATGTGTTGGTGTTTCCTGCAAAGACATTATCTTAATATTTGATTAGCAATAACAAATTTTTTGTTTAATGCCAAAAAGTGAGACTCCTAAATAAAAGATTGTGAGTTCTATAACCAACACAACCAAGCTACCACTCTCGGGCCCCTGAGCAAGGCCCCCTAATCCTTAACTACTCAGTTATATAAATACGAAATAAAAGTCATTGTGGATAAAAGTGTCTGCCAAATACCATCAATGTAAAATGAGTCATTTAGAAAGTAACTAATGAAGCCGATGATCTAATCGTAGCAGGTCCTCATCCTGAACTTGCATAATAACATTTTTGAATCGTTCTTATGTAATAATATAAAATGAAATAATCATGCATACAGTAGGATCGCTTGATCTTAGCTTTAGCATGATTTATGTGTTATTTCCTGCTGTGTAGCTTTATTCGGATGTGTTGTGCAGGTGTGGGTTGTCATAAATGTGATATAGAGACTCGAAGAGAAGTTCTTTTTTCAGGAAACAGCACAGGCTCTGCTTATTAATGAGTGTGAATCAAAAGACAGCCAATACTTAAAGTGAAACCAGTCATCAAATTACTTCCCGCTGAGTGGAAAGGAATCTAGAAAGTGTAGCCAAACTTATAAAAAAAGTGTTTTAATCAGATTTGATCAGATTCAATTTTTTTGAATTGGTTGGAGTCATATACCATCAACTCAATGGCGAATCTGAATCAACTCATTTGCAGGAAGGGCATTAAACATGTAGTGTGTTTGAAGTGCCTGTGAAGCGGTGTATTGATAAAGAAACTGGTCGCTTAGTGGTTAAATTGTTGGACTGTGCTTTGGAAGGTATTCAGTTTGATTCCCAACCCCATCAAGTTGTCACTGCTGGGCCCCTGGGCAAGTCCCTTAAAATGCTCATATATAGATGGGATAGGTGAAATAAAAGAAAGTCGCTCTGGATAAAGGTGTCTGGCAAATGCCTTAATGTAAAGATCAACGTGTTAAAGGGATCTAGGATCTGCTGATGATGCTTCACATGGACAGATTGAAGATACATAGAAATGCTGTTGATGGTAGAAACCGTAGAAATGATTTTATTGCCCCTGTTGACGTGGTTTGATGTAACCAGTATCCGTTAGTAATAAGTTCCTTTGGTTAGACTTGGATTCACATTCACATTTATGGAATTTCATCACAGCGAAATATTTATCCAACTGAGCAGTTGAGGTTTAAGGGCCTTGGTAAGGGGCCCGGAAGTGGAAGCTTGGTGGTGCTGGGATTTAAACCCTTGATCTTCCGATCAGTCCAAACATCATGAGGAAGAACCCCCAAAAGGAACTGTGACTAATAAAATGATCGAGTTGTTTTTTCCCTGATCTTTATGCTTAGCTGCTTTTTACCTTTTTAATGAGAGATATTTACATTTACATTATTTGGCAGGTGCCTTGCTGAGAACTAAACCCCGATCTTCTAATAAGCAGTCTAACATCTTAACCACTGAGCCACCACTTTCCCAATAATGGCTTTAGAGGACATGGCAGTTAAGTTCTACCACTGCTGGACCCTTAAGCAAGTCTAAACTTCTTTAAACCTCAACTGCTTAGCGGTTTGACAGTTTTGAGATAAATGTATAGGCCAGTAAGTAATGGCGTCTTCCAAAATGTCCAAGATTTTGGCAAAAAAATAATTTTCTTGATGTTTTTGGTTTTGTTTAATTAAATACACCACAATGGCCAAACGTATCACCAGAGAAGTACAACCTCGCCGCGAGAAAATCAGCTGTACGTGTCGAACCCTTTGTTTGTCAGCAGTTGGGCCGCCAGTGTTTAGGCTCCTTCAGAAATGAAGATAGATTGGCAGTGTTGTTTACTGTCAGCCTCCATGCTGTTCACTGTAGGAGGTATCTTAGCTTTGGGTAACTTCAGCCCACAAGTAATTGCTGCTCCATCTGTTGAAGTGAATTGGATGGTCTCTTACCTACACACATTCATTTGCAGCATCAACCGCAGTTTTTCTATGAGTTCTAAATTATTGCCGTTTGATTATTTGCTGAGAGGAAGCGCAAACGCATGTTTCATGGTGGCCGTTAAACTTGGATTTACGTTGGAACGTTTGAAGCCAACACAGCACAGATCTATTAGGGAGTACGACAGCCAGGCGATAATACTTTATCTCCACTGTTACTCCCGCTGCCATTTCCTGCCTTTGAAGAGAGATGGGGGAGGAAACAAACTTCCTTGACACCTTGACCTTCTCATTAGCGTGACATCTGCAGCGCTTTGCACAGTAAACGAGTCTAAGGGAAGTCTGGAGGACTGGCGACAGGTCGTGGTGCTGTTTTAAGGTGGATGTAAAGGGAAATGAAGGGTATAATTGGTTCGTTAAAGTCTGTTCTGGAGGGGTGGTGGGCTTTCTCTGGTGCTGAGAGATGTAAAGAATGGAGACATTGGCTTGTATTTGAGAAGAAGAACTTCATTTGGAAAATCCAGCCGATCCACATAAGCACTTATCCCTCACAGCTAATACGATAGTCGGTGAAGTAAAGGGTCACACTGGCTTGGCAGACTGTTTTGAAAAACAACACAGACACACACGTCTAGATTTCAACCAATCAGATTGGGTTCCAATACCCTTGAAGTATGTTGAGTTCTGTGTACCATATGATCATTTGCATTAGTTGTTCTACCAGTGGTTTAGAGGCATGGCGTCTGAGGCTGAGAGTTTAGGGCTGTGTCCTACATCCTTCCCTACTATGTAGTAAGTGAAAAATGCAATGGAAAGCCGCTATATAAATAAAACCACTTCTTCTTCTATAAAAACAGTATGTAAAAGGTATCCGAATTATCTCCAACTTCCACCTCTATTCTACCTCATATTCATGCATATGATGGACAATTTACTATCCCATGATTCGTAATCTAAAATGCCGATGAATTGTTAATTTGGTTCAAACTGCACTTGTATAACATCATCTAACTTTACCATTTCAAACTGTTGTGACGTCAGAAGGTTAAGTGATAATCAGCATGACGGATAAATGTTATTCTTTTTACAGTCCAACAGTTTGAAAGAACGCACTAACGCTAACATAGTACCTACTTAAGTAGCGTGTGATTTCGGATGCGGCCAATTATACAGCTTTTAAGGACAAATTAGCGTTTGATATTTAAGGTGGCATCCTCATGGGTACATCCATGGTAGCTTAGTAGATTTAATAAAAAAAATAAAAAAAAACTGAGCTGTAGTAGAGTGGATGTTAAATTATTTAAACATAAAGCACTGTGGGTTTCGCTGTGGCCAATCATGCAGAAATGGTTCGGTGTACATGAATTATTAAAAAAGGAAGAAATCTTACTTACTCTTTTCTCTAACAGTTACAAGTGACAAAGTAAGTTGATGAAAAAAAGGTCACTAAAGAGGCCAGCTTTCCTTCTACACTCACACTTTAGTCAAAAGTATTTGGACACCTTACCAGCACTGCATTGAATAGACTCAGAACCCCCGTTCGAGCAGGACAATGTGCCTGTACGCAAATCCTTCGGATCTCCATAAAGACATGCTGTGTTTTAGATGTTTTGGAGAAGAAGAACTTTCATTTCCTGTACAGAGTCCTGATTCTGACTCAACCCCTTTAAACTGAACACCTTTGGGATGAACTGGAACCCCGACTGAACCCCAGATCTCCAAACCTCAACATTAGTGTCTGATCTCATTAATGCTATCGGAACTGAATAAACATCTGGTGGAAAGATTAGTGGAGGTTTTTTATAGGAGGAAGAGTGAAACTAACATCTGGAATAGGATATCCATATCTATGATTGGCAGGTGTTCCAATACTTTTGGCAATATAGTGTATGAGAAAGTGCAGCAAGTGTAATGACTAACCCTCAGGTACCCGAGCCCGTGGTAGCTCAGATACCTTCCGTTATTCATCCTGACTCCGCCTCCTCCTCTTCCTGAATGAATGGGTTTTTATAGCGGCACTGGCAACCACTCTGACGGCAACAACGCTGCTGCATGTAATTTCTGACCGTGTCACGTTTTTTTTAGCTTCGTAACCACACTGTATTTTTTTGTTTTTGTTTTTTTTTAATCCAGCACCACCGCAGTTCGTGATCCGACCCCGGGACCAGATCGTGGCTCAGGGTCGCACAGCCACGTTCCCATGTGAGACCAAAGGAAACCCTCAGCCTGCTGTTTTCTGGCAGAAAGAAGGCAGTCAGGTGGGTTAAAACCTTTACTTCTAACCCACCACGTTTATATACTGTGATGTTATTTATGTACTTTGTGACAATAATTAACATTTCCCATTATGAAGACCCCACCCTCCGTGTGCTAATTATCAAACCGATCATAATGGTGGGAATTTTTCTCTCTGCTTGATCTTTTTCTGAATAAATTAAGTAAATTATACTCCGCCAGTATGTACACATGCTCATAATTTAATAAGACATGAATAATTAAGTAATTACTGCAGAAAGAAGCAATTCGCTTACACTCCTAATTCAAGGAAACACACACACACACACACACATACATACAGATATACACTCATAATTTGTTGCATTAAAGTCATTAGATATAAAATAAAAGCAGCTTATTTTGCTACAATTGTCGAGATTGAGAGCTAAAATAAAATTGGATGGAAATATTGGGTAAATATGGGACGAGCGTCTATTAGCAAAGCTTGTTTATTATTCTGCAAATTAGCAACAAAAAGTTCAGAGAAAGTGAATTAGCATCGAATGACCTCTTCTTTACCTGTTTATTTTGGTTATGAACCTAGAGACGCAGTTTATTGCATGAAGGACCAGTTTATGATTTTTATTAGACGGATTGTTAACTAATTGCTGGAATAATATTAAGTAAGTTTCTGAACTGGACCTGAAATTATGCATAAGTTCCTGTATAATTGCAAACTCCACCCCTTTTTCATTACATAACATTTGTGTAGCTTTTTTTGCAAACTTTTGCATAGCTTTTTAATCACTTTGCAAACTCAACCCCATTGGATAACTCTTGTGTAGCTGCCTTTTAAATAATAGTTAAAAGTTTTTTTAAACTCCGCCCCTTTTCAATAACTCTCAGGCCTCTTTAAGTAACTTTGTGTAGCTGCTTAATAATTAGGAATTTTTGCAATCTCCGCCCCTTTTTTGCTTAACCTTCGTGTAGCTTCTTAATGATTAATAATTGAGTGTTTTTGCAAACTCTTGTGTAGCCGCAAATTAATTAAAAAACTCCACCCCTTTTGTGTACTTTTAATAATTAATAATCAAGAATTTTCACAGACTCCGCCCCTTTATATAAAGCGTATATCCAACTTATAATTATAAATGAAGTTTATTTGCCCTATTTTGTGTTAAGTTCGTACTTAGCTTTTCGCAAACTTCTCCACTCTAAACTGCATAACTCTTATGTTATATGTAGCTACCTTATAATTAATAGTTCAGTTTTTGCAAACTCTGTCTTTGACTATCGTGACTGTTCAATTAATAGATTTTGCTAACTCCGCCCCTTTTGTGTAACTTTTGTGTAGCTTCTTAATACTTAATAGTTCTTGAAAACCCGCCCCTTTTGTGTAATTTGTAATGATCAATAGATCGTTTTTGCAAACTCCACCCCTTTTTTCGTAACTCTTCTGAATGGTGCTTATGCTTGTAGCTTGCTTTGAGGTCGGAACAACGCTGATGGTATTCTCGCTCAGGACTCCATCAGCTTCACCTCCACAGGAAACCCCGCTCAGCTAACGACTCTACTCTTCTTCTCGTTGTTTGTTTTTGCAGAACCTGCTGTTTCCCAACCAGCCGCAACAGCCCACCAGTCGTTTCTCCGTCTCACCCAGCGGAGACCTGACCATCGCTAGTGTACAGCGAGCAGATGGTGGCTACTACATCTGCCAGGCACTGACGGTCGCTGGCAGCATTCTCGCCAAAGCACAACTGGAAGTTACAGATGGTGAGTGATGTAGAAGGATGGAGCTGGGATGACCTGGTGGCCTGTTTACTCTTTCTTTTTTTTTTTGCTCCATTTGTTTTTTGCCCTTCTTCTTTTTTCTCTTTCCCTCTTTCACCATCTATCACTCTCATTCTCTTTTTTTCTCTTAATCCCTCTTTCTCGCTCTCTCTCTTTCTTTCTTTATTTCTCTCTTTTTCTCTTTCAGTCTATCTCTTTTATCTCTCTCTCTCTATCGCTCTCTGTCTCTTCTTGTCAATCTCTCTTTTTCTTTCTTTTATCTTTCCCTGTCTCTCTGTATCTCTCTCTCATCTGTCTCTCAATTATCTCTCTCTTTCTTCATTTATTTCTTTCTCTATTTCTCTTTTAGTCTATCTCTCATTTCTCTTTCTCATTTATCTCTCTCTCTCTCGTTCTTCATTTCTTTCCCTCTCTCTTTTAGTCTATCTCTCATTTCTCTTTCTCTCTCTCTCTCTCTCTCTTGCTTTCTCTCTTCTTCTTACTGTCTCTCCTTTTTCCTCTTTCTTCCTTTCTTTTTTCGTCCTCTCTCTCCTCCTACTTTCCATTTCTCTTTGTCCTCCGTCTTTCAGTATTCAGCTCTCTGACCTCTCTCTGATTCACGAGTGTTCTCTGTTCTAAGCGCGTCTCTGTAACCGAAGCACTCGAGCTACATGTCTTTGTGCGGCATTCCTATTGACGCCGATGGCAGAGCTGGAATTCGTCCTTGATATTTTGAGCAGCATCGATCGCGCAGCACAAAGCGAAGCTCCCGCCGCCGCCGCCTGTTCTGCTTCCTCAAAATGTTGTTATGCTGTAAAAAAAAGATATAAAGAAAAATGAAGAATAAAGCAAGCTTTTTATTTTGGCTTTTTTATGTTCCCAAAAATCTAAAGACATGACCTCCATTTAAGGATAGAAAGTTTTAATTTTCTTTAGACTGCAACAAGTTTTAGCCTTAAAAAAAACCTTCTAAAATTTATTTTAATCTTATCCAATGCTGATCATTTTAATTTTATTATAATTATCTCGATATATTATATATAAAAAAATATTTTTATATATATAATATTTTTATATATCGTTTCCATTAAAGGTAATGCTAAAAAAAATCCATCTGATGTAAATCTTGCGTAGCTTCTTAAGCAAAGAAGAAGAAAAAACTTCTTTGGATGGTATGAAGAAGAAACGTTGAGAGCAACTAGATTCGAGGGAACCCATCCTCATTTGGGTGACACCAGAGATTGTGATTATGAACCATGATAAACGTCAAACACTGGAGAGTGTGATTATAAATAATCTCCATTCTATAGTCAGATACCATCAGTTGAAGTTCTGTCTGAAACCAGGAGCTCCTGAACGGCTTATACATGATTAATGCAGCACCGACTCCTCCATAGCATCTTCTGTTTCAATGTTAAAGCTCAATCTAACTGAAGCTGGTTCATCTATAGATGACTTGGTGTCCTCACAGGGTCTGAACCTTATCTTTGAAGGACATCTCTGGGTGTCTAACGATGGGTAGAAAACAAGAAGCAAGTAGATGTAGCGTAGCTGCATAGGACATAAAACAATCTCTTTTAATTTTCACAAAAACTGACACTGGATTTTTTGGACACTGGACCAATACATTTACACTTCCGGTATTTGGCAGACGACCTTATCCAAAAGGACCTTTTTATCCAACTAAGAAGTTGAGGGTTAGGGGGCCTTGCTCAGTGGTGGTGCTAGGAATTAATCTGAGATCTTCTGATTAGCAGTCCACCAACCACTGAGCTGCCACATCCTATAATAGACCGAATATACAAATAAAAAGTGATTCCAAGCTGCGCTATGAATCTGCATCTGGGCATCTTTTATATTTTATACATGTTTTTTGTAATTTTTTTTATGGAGAAACTGCTTCCTCATGCTGGAATGTATCGAAAGTTTGTAAAAAATAGTTTTTAGAGAGATTAGTAGGGAAAGCGTAGCATGAGGGCGGAGAATCATGCTCGCACCTGCAGCTCTAACAGCGTGATTTAGTGAGTCGAGGGCCAACAGGAGTCGGACAGGTTCAAGGAGAAACGTAATGAGAAATTCCTGATGCAGACAGCACCAAGGCTTCTTTAATCTCAAAGTCCAAGCATCTCCCCATCAATCTGTCATCTCTCTCTCTCTCTTTCTCTTTCTCTCTCTTTCTCTCTCACACACACACACACACACACACACACACGCGCGCGCACACTGATTTATTCAGTCAAGGTTCTTTTCGTCACTCCATCATAGCTTCCGAATACACATACTCGCACACCAGCACCATCACTCTCACAGACAGGGATTAGATACTATCTGATTCTGGTGAGTGCCAGTGCATGCTGTTACCGATTTTACCGGTAAAGAAATCACATTTCTAAAAATCTAGATTAAAAAAGTGGTTCTTGGATCTTAATAAAACTTTCAAATTTGTAGCGTAAAACTTGTTTGGTTTCTGGTTAGATTTCGTACATTCCTGGCTGGCTCGCCTATTACATTTTTCATATAGAAAATGGAAGACCCACAGTCTCTGGTGTTGGTAAGGAGTTTTTCCTGCATTCATCTCGAGTTTTTGGTTTCCGTACAAATGTCAGAACTTTTTCACCACCAAAAAGCAGTAAACATGTCTCTAGAAAAACTGTATGTTTACTTTTCTAAAAATACAGAGATACCCTATTGGATTGGATTGGATTTTTCATTAAAGATGGTACATTATAAAAATATCAAATTAATAGTAACCCTAGAACATGAGATTTTATCCTACCTGGATTGATAAATAGATTTAAATGTAAGGGGAAGTGGTGGCTCATGGTTAAGGTGCTGGACTACCAACCCGAAGATTGTGGGTTCTATTTCCAGCTCCACCAAGCCACCACTGCTGGGCCCTGAGCAAGGCCCTTAACCCTCAATTGCTCAATTGTATAAATAGGATAAATGCAAGTCGCTCTGGATAAGGGCATCAATTCCAAGCACCACAAAGCTGCCACTGCTGGGCCGCTAAGCAAGACTTTAACCACCAATTGTTTAGTTGCATAAAAGAGATAAATGTAAATCTTTCTGGATAAGGACGTCTGCCAAATTCTGTAAATGTAATGTTCTAAAACGTCTATGAATAACCAACTATGCTAAAAGTTCCTTTATTCACAAAAAATGGTACACCATTAAAACCTAAAATATTATACAAGTACCATGTTACTGTATCTAATGTTATTTTGTTGTTGGCGGGCTCTCCAAATGAAACTGGATGTAAATATTTTTATAACTTGCTATGGTGATGCTGTGGGTACATTACACCGTGGCAAGCTCTTAAAAACTCTTAAAAACAGTCCACCATTTTAATCTTCTTCTTATTTTATTTTTGCACCTGTATTATTTTAACTGCAAATTGTTTGTCTAGGGGATAATATACTTTTGCATAAATAATACTCCACAATGTTTCTATACAAAAACCTAACAAAAAGATGTGTTCACCTATCAAGCAAAAAAAATTTTAGAAAAGAATGTCAGTTTAATGGCTTCCTATGATGTTTTGATAGGTATTCGGCTTTAAGCATAACAAATTACAAAAATGTATCAATTTTTAAAATAATAATTAATCCAAGCCACAATCTGTCACCTGATGATGCTAACTTACTGGCTAGCAGGAGAAAAGAGTCAGATATCTCAAACCTTTATCTGGTGTAAATTAGGCTTAGGCTAATCCTCATTAATATATCAAAATGCCAGTCCCTTTCCCCACCTGGATCACTACTGAGATTTAAACATTATAAATACCATTTTTTAACTACAAAAGTGCAGGAAATCCCCACACAGAGCGGTAGAGAGGAAGAAGGATGTTAGGCGAAGCAATCAGAAAGGTTAAAGGTAGATGCTGTAATTAGTACCCTCAGGTCTGCTCTCATTAATCCATAGCAGCTCATTATAACCGGCTCGAGGCCAAGAGACAATGTATTATTCACCTTTCACAGATAAAAGCTTGCCACCAGTCCTGGAATTATAGATCATGAAAACATTTTTTGATCCTGGCCAATTTGCAAATATTCTGTCAAATACTATCGCTTCAAATGCCAAAGGAACTTGCTAGCAAGCCAGAGAAAGGCTAGTGAAGCTCCTCTTGCACACCAGATCAGTGAAAAAGTAGACTCAGTTATTCTCCAGCTTTTTCTCAAAGAAAGCATAATTTATGTACTGTGGTTGAGCTGCAAATATCTCTAGTCATGTCCGGCATTCCTCCACCTAATGATGTTGAAGTGGCTTGTTAGAATAAACCTGGTTGCTGAGGATAACATTTACTTAAAGCTATTCTTACCTGCTAAGCCTCCAGTTGTTTTTGTGGGGCTTACATAATCATGCTAGCATGTTTATTTTTAGTGTTCTAGTGGGTCCAGAGTGTATCATAGTAAGAATGGGTGGGAGGAGGACCTTAAAAAAACATACACATACAAAAGGGCAGTGGTGACTTGAATGATCAAGGTGCTGAGTTGTTGAATGTTAGACTAAGAAGCCCCACCACTGCAAGTCAACCACTCCTTTCTGCTATAGGGGCGCTGTATCATAGCTGTATCATATCTGACTTCTGTATCATAGCTGCGCCCTGACCCCAAGTTTCTAAGATGGGATATGCAATGAAACTAATTTCAGTTAAGCACCTTGCTTAAGAGCCCAAAACTTGCAATCTGGTGGTCATAAGATATAAACTTTCAATTAGTACATCAACATCTTAAACACCTAAGTACAACTACCCCAAACTCTATAGAAATCTGGGTTTCAAATTGAAAGGACCTTTGAAGTTGTGAAAGAGCAAAAACGCAGCGGTGGAAAGGAATGAGTTTAAATTTCAGCCACTGTTGAGCCTTACCACTTATAACTAAATTTCAGCTTTCGATCCAAGGAAACATTTTTTCTCATTTATACAGCTGAGTAACTGAGTTAATGGCCTTGCGCAAAGGCCCAAATGTAGAAGGCAGCTTTGCAGTGCTGGGATTAGAATTTACAACCTTGCTGTCAGTAGTTTAACATCTTAATCAATAAATGCAATGTAGGGAATAAAAAGGATAAATACTGTCTTTCTTTCTATGTTGATCAGTGTTGACAGACAGGCCCCCGCCAATCATCCGGCAAGGTCCGGCCAATCAGACCCTGGGTGTGGACAGTGTAGCTCTGCTAAAGTGCCAAGCGTCTGGAGAACCTGTTCCCACCATCAGCTGGCTAAAGGATGGAGTGAGTCTGCTGGGAAAAGATCCACGCATGTCTTTACAGGAGCTGGGAAGCCTTCAGATTAAGAACATACGGGTAAAAATTGTTCTTGTAGGAATCATGTTTTCTTTCTTTAGTGTAATATCGAACATAACCTCGCTGGGAGTAACGTAATCGTTTCTGTACAAGGCGAACTTTGATCGATGGTAAAGCACACGCTTCTTTATTTATTGTGTACATATGAAAGGCTGGCTGTCACACACTATGGGTATCTAAGTATGATGTATAAGCTTAGCCGTATTAAGTCAGATATTGGTAAGGCATAGCACACACAGGCAGAGGCAAATCATATTACATTAAAGAGATGAATGCAAAATATTGATTTTGGTAAATTGTTTAATACTATCACTTAGTTATGTGACAGGTTTCCCAAGCATCATTCGTGGAAGCTTGGACAGAGTCCAATTGTCTAGATATATCCATACACACATATACTACTCCATTGAATTTGAAGTCCCCACACTCCCATTTGTCCTCGACGGAATATCCATTATGGCTGACGGAGCTGCCCAGCACTGACATTTTATCTAATAAATGAAGGCAAGGCGCAGTGATGAAAGGCAACAAACAATGCAGGGAAGATTACATAAAGGCAGGAGGAGAGAGATGCCAGCTGTCATCAGTCCAGAAGGTTTCAGCCACTGGCCTCTCTAAGCACATTAGCCCACCTTTTGTTTGCCGTTGGAGGGATGGTTGGTAAATTTGCCAGCAGGATAAATGCAGGAATGTACACAGCAGTATTTATTAACCACATTAGCATCAGCACTTACCACAAATTGGTCAACTCAAATCCACACGAGGTGGAAAGCTTCAACTGTAGACTTATGACACATCATGGTACCGTTGAGATGTTGTGTTTTATATTTTCTCTTCGCAGCTCTCTGATTCTGGGATCTATACCTGTGTGGCTGCTAGCTCGAGTGGTGAAACCTCATGGAGTGCCTTCTTGGAAGTAAAAGGTATACCCCTGGATAAATATCAAGTCACTGGACAATCATTTAAACTTTGTCTCTTGTCAGTGTATAGTAATCGGTGCACCCACGGTTTTGATGAGGAAACATTGTAGTCAAAATCTACAAATTACAGCACACGATTTAATTTATTCACTTTACATATAGTTTCTGGTACTGGGCAGATGCCCTTATTAAAGCGACTTACATTCATCTTTTTTATCTCCACAGTTAAGGGTTAATGCCCTTTCTCAGGCAGCTTGGTGGTGCTAAGAATCAATCCCCCAATTACAGTCTAAGTTATATTGGTGTATAATTTGATTTACATGTTGCATTCTAAGCTGTGTATGCTCACCAGAGGGACCGACCATCTCTGATAGTTTATTAGGGTCTGTTTTTTCATTGTTAAATGAGTGAATGAGAAAAATTTAAGGTAGGAGATAAAAATTTTCTTAGATTGGAGAATAAAACAACTGGTGTACCACAAGTAATAAAGTGAGGTCCGAAGCAATTGTTTAAACCAGCTGGGTAAATTTGTGCCTTTACTGATTCGTTAGATAAGGTTATATTAGATTTGATTTAACTTTATTGTCCTTGCACATAGTTATAAGGCAACAAAATAGCTTTTAATAGCAAAACTTATTTTTAATCCAACTGAGCAGTAACCTGTTAAGAGCCTTGGTCAGGGTGACAGAAATTTCCAGCAATAACAGCTTGGTGGTGATGGGAATTAAACCCACAACATTTCGATCAGCAGTCCCAACACCTTAACCACTGAACTACCACTTTTTCCAGATGATTATGGGATAGAGTACTGGTACATTTTTGGCATCTGGCAGAGGTCCTAATCCAAAGCGATTTATGTTTATTCATTTACTGAGCCTTTGGAAGTAAGGGCCTTATATAAGTAAGGGTCCACAGTGGCAGCTTGGTGGTGCTGGAAATTAAACCCATGATCTTGGGTGCATTTTTAAATAAAGAGTTGAGGATTTTTATATGGTTTTATATTAATATATAATTACGAACCCATGATCTTCTCAGAATCTGGCGGGATGGTACAGATCAAGAACAGAGAAGAGGGAGAACTGCCTGGTCCACCGTCCAAACCTCAGGTCACCGATGTCACTAAAAACAGTGTGTCTCTATCCTGGCAGCCAGGCCTGGCCGGAGCCTCACCCGTTACTTCATATGTGATCGAAGCATTCAGGTATAGATAAATGGAGTGGAATTTGGCATCTGGCTTTGGTTTTAGCTCTCGGAATAAATGGCATGATAACGACATCTTTTAGCTGGTGATTGCGCATAAAACCTGTAATGTGGATCTAATCTGCAGCTCTCTTAATGTCCGTTACTTTGCAAAGTCAGTATTTTTAATTTGCTATCGAGTAAATTACCTTCCCAATGTTCGAATGAAGTCATTGGGTCTTTATTACAGTCTTACTCATTTGTGAAATGGATTCTTTTCTGCATTCCTCAGCCAATCTGTAAGTAACAGCTGGCAGACGGTAGCGGATCATGTTAAAACCACACAGTTCACCGTTAAAGGGCTACGACCTAACACCATCTACCTGTTTATGGTGCGTTCCGTTAACACACATGGCCTGAGTGACCCCAGTCCAATGTCTGAACCAGTGAGGACACAAGGTAACATCTATTTTTTATTGTTTTACTTGTTTTAATAATTAAATGTGACTACTAGAAGTATAGATTTTCCCCAGACAAGCTGATTGAACAATTATACAGGAAGTGAGTAGAAAAAAAAGAAAAAACGTTCTCTAAATCGCTGTACTTTGTGGCGGAAGAGAGGTCAGGAGTTGTTTGGTTGGGGAACGGTCTATTCTCAGTAGGTTAACCTGTACTCCACCCATCAAGTAAACTGATTAGCTTCCAGTACAGAGTGAACATCTTTCACTTTTGGAGTCAGTAATCGAGTTTGGGTCGTCCCTGCTACCTTAATGATCATAACTAAGAAAAATGACCAACTTTAAACTGGAAACAGATTCGATTAAAAAGCCATGAAGCTCCTGGTCTGTTTGTTAGGGCTGGAATGTAAGTTCTAGTTTTGTTGCTTTAAATCACAGCGATTCTGATTGGTTTATTGATTTATTTTTTGGGAATTGGCTAAATCTTCGGGTTACTGCATTTGTTTCTATATTAACATCTTGTAGGATAAAAATGCCAATGTAATATTTATGTAATTATACCTATTTCTCTATATATATATATATATATATATATATATATATATAGTATATATTTCGTAACTTTCAGGACTTTGTAATATGACGAATATGTTTCCTTTTTTTTTTTTTTTTACTAACTTTTAAAACGAGAGCAAACCGGTCTTACAGATGATCCACAACATTAAAAGATTCTACAAATGGAGAAACAGATACAACACACCATTTTTTAATAAATCAAAAATTGTAACATTCATTAAGTTGCTATTGCTAATCATATTTTGGGGTGAAGAAAGGAATGCTGCTTTATCCCACTGCTGCTTTGTAATTTATTTTGTTTTGACAGCAGTCTCATATCCTGTTTGCACCACCGCCAATAATGTAATAGTGTAGTTATTATTAATCAGCTGTTAAAAATCGATTTTTCTTCTTCTTTTACAGATATTATTCCTCCAGCTAAGGGTGTAGATCACAGGCATGTACAGAAGGAGCTGGGTGAAGTCATCATCCGGTTACACAACCCTGTGGTCCTCAGTCCCACCACCATTCAGGTCACCTGGACGGTAAGTCAGGCATTTCAATACTTTTAGTACTCAGTAGTCAGTATCTTTACACTTACAACAAAATGTATTCAAATGTAATTAAAGTATGTTATAAAATACTGACTGTTTATATACTAAATAAAATGATATTAATTGATACTCATACAGACAAATCTGCCGACGAGTTGAGGTCTATCTGTTTTTTACTTGGTCTTTATACTTAAGTATGCTGTACTTGTACTCGCCAAAAAAGTCTAAGTCTACTGTATTTGTCATACCTAAACTCTTTTGAGGGACATTTGTACAAAATAAAAAAAAACTATACAAATTAAAACTAGTTGTGAAAAAACTGAAATTAATTCTAAAGAATTGACTAATCAGTAGATTGACTAATCAGTAGACTACTAGAACAGAACTAATTCACTAACACTGTTTGCATCAGTTTATTTCAAAGTGGACTTTGGTAATAAAAAGTGTTCCAGGAGAATCGAACTCGTCTAGGTTGACATACAGAATAATTTCAGTCGCAGTACAAATAGAGTCGACTTTAAAATGTACTGTTATAGTATGAAAAGTGGTCAATTTAGTTTGAAGAAGGATTAAAATAGTTGACTTACAGGTACATCACCAGTACATTGATCTAAATTACTCATTACAGAAAGGAGACGCAGGATAGGCAGGACAGATCACCAGTCCATCACTGGGCCACATACAGACAAAAAAACACACTCGCACTCACTCCTATGAGCAATTTAGAATCACCAATCAACATACATGTTACTGGACTGGGGAAGTGGTTAAGTTGGACCGCTAATCGGATGATCCGGGTTCGATTGCCAGAGCCACCGCCAATTGTTCAGTTGTGTAAAAGAAAGAAAAATGTAAGTCTCTTTGGATAAATGCTGTGAGTGTAACCGTTGACCGTTGTAGGGAAACCGGGGAGAACCCAGAGTAAACTTACGCAAACAAAGAAAGACCCTGCAAACTCCACACGGAAAGATCCCTGCAGGGGATACGAACCTTGGGACCTTTTTGCTGTGAGGCAACAGTGCTAAACACTAAGCCACTGTGCTGCCTCTAATTAAAACCGTTATATAAAAAAGCCAACATGTAAAGAAAAAATTGACATAAAAATCACAAATAACTCAATCAAACCCTGCAAATCTCCTCCGGGTTTTCGCACTTCGTCACCGATTCTTAAATTGCTGCATAATAAATGTATAAAAGAAACTCTTTGTCTTAGAAAAAAGTGCTGTTTTGATTAATTGCTGATGCTGAGTCGAATCTGTTTGGAGGAAGGGAATGTATTCATGATTGCTCTGTCAGTCACAGGCAATCGACACGGAAAAACACCGGCAGCCATCTGGTGCTTCATCAATCAAAAATCGGATCCGTTTTATGATGAAAAATGGTTAAAGCATCAAAAACACGAGGTTTAATTAATTCATCACAGGTCTGACACTTAAAACTGTTATTGAATTTTTACTCAGCCTCGGCGGTCTAGCGTTTAGATAAGAACACGCTAACACACAGATTAAATGTTAACAGATTACACTTTGTATTTTTTTACCTCTTGCTATGACAAAACATCTTACAGACATCTTAGTCCATTGATCATTTAATCTCTCTAATAGAAGAAACGATAAGATGAATTCTAATTCCACTTCCTGTGTCGCTAGTTCACTTCCTGTTTGTAGGAAATTTAAACCACATGATTAGTAGACAGTATTTTTGTAATATTGTCATCTTCATCAAAATAAGACACACAGAAGTGCGTTTGGTAACCTACTGGTTAGATTTTTGGTCACAAAGCCACTTCGCGATAATTTTTCTTAGCAGTTGCGATTGCGTCATGTTGGAGGGACTGCCAAGTAAAAGCTAAATATTAGCATGTTGTGGTTACGTTTATCTTGAGTCTGCTTTTAGTTGAAATTGAGAATTTGACAGCCTGTTTCTTGTGAACCAATAGAAAATGAGGGGGGAGGGGCTGTTGGCTGTTGATTTGTTTAGTAGGTAAAAAAATGTGTAGGTTTATAATCAAATAACATTTGGATCAAGTTTTCCTAGCTATTTTCTTAGTGTTGATTTTACGCTCTGGATATATTAGAGTTTACTGTAAACTTAAGCCGCACTCTTGAACATTCTTCATAAATTCAATTATCACCCATCGTCACCCTGAAGAACGACGGGTCTGTGTTCTGTAAGCAGCCAAATTTTCAGCATTCCTGAATAAAAAATGGAAAGCAGCAGGCAGAAAAGTCGATGCGAGAAACCGTTCAGCTGATTTAATTTAGCTGAAGGGAAGAAAAACAGCTGTTTAATATCTCTTCCCGAGCTTCAAGCTATCTGCTGCCCTCCAGCTGAACAGCCATTAGATTGAGTTATGCTTCGTTACGTCCTTCTCGCTGAAAAATCCTGCTGGCGTCTGGCGAGCGAGTCGAGGTGGCCTTCATCTTTCAGCTTGATGTGATAACGGGGCAGATGTGATGTGGCGCTTGTTTGAAACAGTTTGCTGTCTTTTAGTGTTAGGTGAGCAGGTCTGATTGGTTGGACCTCAGTATCTACAGTAGCGTCTTATTTCATTTGAATTACTGCTATTTGGCAGTCGCCTTATCCAAAGTATAAGTATGTTTTGGGTCATTGCCATGCTGCTTTACCCATCAACCACCAATTTTTAATGTTCAGGTTGAGGTTAGAAGGTTCTTACCCAGGATTTGAAAGTATATGGCCTCATCCTTCGTCCCATTGATGAGGTGACTTTGGTCTCATCTGACCACAACATTTTCCCCCAGTTCTCCTTTGAATCATTCAGATGTTCATTGGCAAACTTCAGATGGGTCTGTACATGTGTTTTCTGGAGCAGGGGGACCTTGAGGGCACTGCAGGATTTCAGTTTTTCACAGCGTAGAGTGTTACCAATTGTTTTCTTAGTGACTTTGATCCCAGCGGCCTTGAGATCATTGACAAGATCCTTCTGTGTGGTTCTGGGCTGATTCTTCACTGTTCTTATGATTACTGAAACTCCATGAGGTGAGATCTTCCATGTTGCCCCAGGCTGAGGGAGATAGTTATTTTATATGACAGTTACTTGTGTTGTTTTTTTTTTATTTCATTTGCAAATCGTATCAACTGTTGTCACCTTTCCACCAACCTGATTGGCGATTGTCTTGTAGTCTATTCCAGCCTTGTGTAGGTCTACAGTCTTGGGTTCTGGACATTCTTGGACAGCTCTATGGTGTTGGTCATGGTGGAGAGTTTGGAATCTCATTAATTGATTGTTCCTGTGAAAACGCTCCTTTTAAGAGTGTCCCTTTAAGACAGTGCTCCTAATATCACTTCGTTACCTGTAAAAAAGACACCTGGGAGCCAGAAATCCTGCTGATTGATTGGGGAATCAAATACTTATTTCATATGTTAAAATGCAAATCAATTCATTACTTTTTTAATGTGTTTTCTCGAGATGTTTTTGTTGTTATTTTGTTTTTCACTGTTAGAATAAACCAACCATTAAAATTATAGACTGATTATTTCTGTGTCAGTCGGCAACTGTGCCAAATCAGCAGGGGATCAAATAATTTTTCCCTCACTGTATTTTCTATGCATTAGAGCTTTTATGAAAAAGCCTTATTGGAATTGTTTGCTTCCGGAAATAATTCCCTGGCTGTGGTGGTCATGATCTCGTCTCCTGTCTGAGGTTTTCACATCCCATGTTGTCAGCAGCGTTGGCTGATGTCATGCAGCTTTTACAGTTCATGTAGGTTTTAGATATGTATTCCTGTGAGAGGTCACTAAAAGCTTTTTTATTGAAGTAAACATGAGGTTTCCTGTAGATGGTAGCTTTTTCTAGGGCACTGAGGCTTTTAAAATAAATAGCAAATGCGTCGTTTAGTCCATGCGAACACAACTCGGCTCAACCATCTGCTTAGAATGAATAGATTCAGGATGACTGATGGGTAAATGTTAGCATACACGCTTGTCTTCTCTTTTCTGTGCTCACAGGTGGACCGTCAGTCTCAGTTCATTCAGGGCTACCGAGTTCTCTACAGGCAGGTGTCAGGACAGTCGTCACCGGGGCCATGGCTGACCCAGGATGTAAAGGTTTCATCGGAGAGAAGCATCCTGCTGTCCTCGCTAAAAAAAGGCATCGTGTATGAGGTCAAAGTTCGACCGTACTTCAACGAGTTCCAGGGAATGGACAGCGAATCGAAGACGGCCAAGACAACCGAAGAACGTAAGACGCTATAAATATGAACATATATAAATTTGTACCGTGCTGTGCATTAGTATTTCCTGTGGGCTGTTTTTGAGCCGGTGTGAAATCCACAGTAATAGTCATTTTGCGTCTGACCTAACCACAGCTTCATATTGACGGCAGAAGTTGTGGATCCAACAGTAGTGTTCATTAGCCAACAGAGTGACTGACTGACATGTAACGCAACCAATCACAGTCTGTTTCATCTGTTACAAAGAATTTCACCAAGTATAAATATCACAAGTTGCACCCGTAGCATCTCAAGAACTTCTAGTGAGACCACAATGGTGGGGTAAATCAGGGATTACCTAAAAAATGTGTTTTATATGCTCTACATATCGATTTCACCTTTCTCCTGTTTTTATTTTGCACTTTGTATTGGGTTTCATTTAAAATCTGGTTGCCGATGAAACAATCCAAAGACACTTAACGCACAATCTGGGCAGGAAGCCGGAATTCTCAGCGTGAGAGGATGCCAACGCACATTTGGCTGGGTTTGGTCATATCACAACACACACACACACACACGTGCACACACACACACACAGAGTAATGCATTATCCAATTCAGTAAAAGAATACTTTTAAAAGGCATTTAGGAGAACGTCCTGGATGCCTTACCGTCACGTACGTTACCGCAGAACAGCAGCTCCTATTGTTGTGAACTTATGTTTGCTTTTAAATGTCGCACTACTGGGCCACCGTAGGTGGGGCCACGCCCAAAACTTTGCAAAATGTTTCTTTTCTGTATTTAATACATTGTTTTATTTCTTTATCTCACATTTTTTCCTTTTCTTTACATTATTAATTTAGAGAAAATTAACGACGCCAGCTGTTTAAAAGGCTATAGCGTCTGAGGGCGAGCGTCTGGATATGAACAAATCCAGGAAATAAACTAACCAATCAGATTAAAGAATTTGCTGATCAAAGTAAAAGCCTTTACAGTGTTTTGTTGCTTGTTTAACAGGGCAGCAGAGGGAAATCCAGCTACGACTGCATCGATAACGAATAAATGTGAATGAAATTGACACAAATACACCTTTTACAGAAGTAAATAAGAATCCTAAACGCTTCCCAACAGGCTTCCCAAGGAAGGCGGCGTTGGTGCTAAATCATACATCACCATGCTAATGGCGCCATTAACACGGCCCGCACCGTCGCCCTCTAAATGAGAACTTTGTATTGTTTGGCTCGGATAGCGCGTAATGACATGCCACTAAATGATTCGCAGCATTAACTTTGAATGACATTGAGTACGACGCCAGCGCCAAGAGATTAAAGTCACCTGCAGGGCTGGAGGAAAAGTTCGCATACCACCGCTGAGAGGGGCGTGTTTATTTATGGGCATTTAAATGTCATTTTGGCTTAATTGTTAAAAAAAGGGGAATGAAGAGAGGAACAGGAAATAGCTGAAGATAGAAGGATGGCAAGGAAGGAAGGACGAAATAATAAAAATAGATAGTAAGGGAGGGGGAAGGAGGGGAAGAGTAAAATTAAAAGAAAGAAAGAAATAAAGGGAGAAACAGAGGAAAGAGGATGAGGTGGAGATTGTAAAATAGAAAGTGGTGAAAGAGGCAAGGAAAAGATAAAAAAAGAAAGTAAGTAATAAAGGGAAAGAATGAGAATAGAGAGAGTAGAGTGGTATTGGAAGAATGAGAAAAGGTAAAGTAAGAAAGAAAAAAGGGATAACGATGGAGGAAAGAAGAGAGGAATGAAGTGGGACAGACATAAAAGAAGTGACAGAAGAGAGAATAGTAGAAGGAAAAGAGAGGGAATAAGAAAATAGAGAGGAAAAGAGAGGAAACAAAAAATTGGAAATAGAAAAAAAGGAAGGGTGGGAGGAAAGAAAAGAGTATAAAGAACGTGGAACCAGGATAAAGACACCGAGTGATAGAGAGAGAGTGAGAGAGAGAGAGAGAGAGAGAGAGAGAGAGAGAGAGGGAGGAAGAGATAATTGAGCTGTCAATATTCTGTTGTGTTGTGACTTTCCAGTTTTTCAGAGCGGGAAATTAATTTTTATTTTTTTAAATTGAGTTTTTCCACATTTTTTTACAGCAGGAAAATTTTATTTTTTGTGACACTGTGTCATTACCCCGTTCAATCCACCACCACCACCACCACCACCACCCCTTCCCCACCGACTACCGGTGTCTCCATCAGGATGACTTCAGTGCGTGTGTTCTAAAGTCTGAGGTCCTGTGCGCCTCACCACCACAAACACTTTCAGCTTGATTTCTGTTTCCTGCCATCATCTGGCCAGAGACTCACGTTTACTTTTTCTTTCATTTTTTTTTAACCCTGTGACCAAGAAGATCTTTCTTTTCTCTACGATTTGCTCCAAAACACCAAACGGTTGGAGACGAATCTCCGGCTGTCCAGCTGTCCGGCTGTCCGGCTTACAGGCTTTAAGGCTTTGTCTTCTCTCAAAATGAATAAATACAAAATCGATGTAGGGTTTTAAAAAAAATCCCAGCGCTCCAGACGGCAGGAGGGACGAGGATATTAAAGCGTAGTGAAAAGTACAGGGGTTTCAGTATCGGGGTCAAGAAAATCCCTGTCTAATGAACTCATGGCCTCACACACACCTGTGACCTCCGGTAAACCCGTCTGCACAATGGAATAAAAGAGAGAGATAAAGAGAGATATAGTGACTGAATATGAGAGAGAGCGAGAGAGACAGAAAGCGAGAGAGAGAAAGACATAGAAATGGAAATCTATCTCTATTCGTCTGTCTGTCTGTCTGTCTTTCTGACTGTTCTTTATTCAAGTTTAAAAAACTGTAATTAACTTTTTGAATACTATGTTCTAAGGCTCGCTCTTTCTTTCTCTTTATTTCTCTCTCTCTTTTTTCTGTCTCTCTCTCTCTCTCTCTCTCTCTCTCTCTCTCAGCTCCGAGTGCTCCTCCGCAGCAGGTGACAGTTCTCACAGTGGGAAGTCAGAACAGCACCTCCATCAGCATTTCCTGGGACCCGCCTCCTGCCGAACATCAGAATGGCATCATTCAGGAGTACAAGGTACCAGCGGAGCTCCACTTACCATTTATACAGCGAGAAAAAGAATTCAGTTGATGATGTTCTCCAGATTCAAGTGGTGGCTCAGTGATTCAGGTGTTGGGTTAGTGATCGAGGATTCATGAGTTCAATGGATGGATGGATAGATGGATGGATGGATGGATGTATGGATGGATGGATGGAACCAAATTTTGAAATAATTAACTTTTTTAATATAAAGTCAGAATTTAAATTTGTAATACTAAACATTATATTAAATAAAGTATATAAATCAATCAAAATTTACCTAGATCATTTTAATATCAACATTTTCGTAAAATTATTGATTGGGTTTTAATTAAATGTTTAACAATAAGTTTTAAAAAAAATAATTAATTCTAATGTCTAATTAAAATGTTTAAAAAAGGGTTGAAAAAATGTCCTGAAAAGATCTTAATTTCTAGTTAGATTTTTTATTAACTATTATAACAGGGTTGTGTAAGCATTGTTTAGTGTGTGTGTGTGTGTGTATGTATGAAGTTTTTTCTTTTTTTCTCTGTTCAGATTTGGTGTTTGGGCAACGAGTCCCGTTTTCACGTTAATAAGACGGTGGATGCTGCGATTCGCTCGGTGGTGGTAGGCGGGCTGCAGATGGGGCTGCTGTACCGTGTGGAGGTGGCGGCCAGCACCAGTGCAGGAGTCGGGGTGAAGAGCGAACCACATCCTATTGTCATTGGTACGACAAAACACTCCGCATCTGTCACAGAGACAAATTTGGATAAGTTGATATTTGCTCTCCTTTTGCTTTGGTGGTCCAGGAAGAAATGTAGCGATGAGTATTAGATTAAATGTCTGTAATCGATAAGCAGGAAAATTACTGATTAATTATTTTACTGATACTAATTATTTTCTGGTGGCAGAAAACACCAATGACCTTTTGTGTAATTGTTGTGGGTTTAAATTACTGACATAATTGCAGCTTTTCTAAATAAAATAAAATGCGTACATTTTTGGCAGCACAATACACACTGTGTAAAAATGTATAGCGCCACTTTGGTGAAGATGAGACACTGTTTTCTGTCAGTAAATAAGACACATTAGCGTATTAGCACATGTTAAAAATTAGAAACGAATGGAAGTGTGTTTGGTAACATAGTCATTTTGGGCGGAGCTTTAAAATGATTGGTCAAGCTTGAAAAATGTCTCTGTGATTGGATAAAATTGCATGATGTATCAAGCCAGGGAGCCATCCTGGTGCTTTCCTGAGACAAGTGAATCCAGCTTCATCACAGGGCAATATTGGCAATCAGCTCTACTTTACAGCTAATGGATTGCTCAATGATTGGCTATCATCAATATGATAGACAGGGAAGAATGAGAAAATACCTCCCACTTGGACAGAACTCGAAATTGACAAGTTTTTTGTTTTCCTGTCCTTTCCCTTAAAATCAACCCCTAAACTCATATCCTTTATTCCCTAACCCAAAACCCCTTTACCCTAAGCCTAAACACTTAACCCCTAAGCCCTAACCCTTTCCTCTATCCACCAACACATTACCATCTTTTCCCTAAGCCCTATCCTCTATCCCCTAACCCATAATCACCTATCCCATACGCCCTAACCCTATCTTCTATCCCCTAACCCATAAACACCTATCCCCTTTGACTTAACCCAATTCTCCCTCCCCTAACCCATTAACACCTGTCCCCTAAGACCTAACCCTATCCTTTATCCACTAACACATTAACACCTATCCCCTAAACCCCCATTATTACACCTATCCCCTACGCCCCTAATGCACAGGGATCGGTTAAATTTGCATTAATAGTTGCATGTGGACATCACAGAAACACGGAGGGACTACATTGCACTCAGCTTTCTAATCTCTTTTCCACTTTCAGCGTCCATTTTTCACTTTCTCTCTGTAACACCAAACTCCATCTATTTTCCGCCAGTCTAGAACGCTGATAAAAGCATCAATTGATTTAATTATGATTGACAAAATTCTTAACGATCAATTATTCACCATGGATTAATCATGCCTGTCCATAATCTGATGTCAAATGCCACCATCAGTCTACATCTAGACAAAATTCCTGTGTTTTTTATAAATCGCTTTACAGAATAAAGCGTGATTCATGTAATCCCTGAACATTCCGGACTGGTTTGACCCATAACTGATGATTCAACCAGTGACATGCCCTTATTTCCCAAATGTCACCCTTACTATCCATCTTACCCTCGTCCTCCAGGGGATAGATCAGCTCATAGATCAAACCTGAACTCTGTGTGTGTGTGTGTGTGTGTGTGTAGGTAAAGACTTCCGAGATGTAATTGTGAGTGGGGACAAGAACAACAGCATCACAGAGCAGATCACGGACGTAGTGAAGCAGCCGGCGTTTATTGCAGGGATCGGAGGAGCGTGCTGGGTCATCCTAATGGGCTTTAGCATCTGGCTCTACTGGAGAAGGAAGAAGAGGAAAGGACTCAGTAACTACGCCGGTAAACATGATTCCACACACGCACACACGCACAAAAAACAAAACGAGATACACTTTTAGAACGAAACCAGATTTCAGCCCTTCCGAATTAGCCTGCGCAAGTGCGTAAAATGATTCACCAGCCCGTAACACCTGATCTTACATTGGCCGTTTTATACACACACACACACACACACACACACACACACAACCTCTCACATTCCTCTGTGAGCTGCGGCAATGCCCACTTTTCAGCCTCTTAACACACACTATTCTGTCTTCTTGTTTTGCAGTTCAGTCGTTCACCTTCACCCCTGCAGGTACTGTTCATTTGTCCCGTCTGTCACTTTTCCGCTCTGTCCGTCTTTCATTCATTACCTCAACTTCTCTCAGCCCGAGTTTCTCATCATCCCGTGGCGTTCATAGCTTCATCTTGTCAGTCATTTTTATTTCAGGAGGTTTTGTGACCTGCACAGTGCTGGATTTGGGACAAAACTCCAAAAAGTGAGAATGTACTGTATTTTGAAAAAAAGGGAATTTTAGCCATTTGTACATTTACATTACGTTTATAGCATTTGGCAGACGTCCTTATCCAAAGTGACTTACATTTATCTCTTTTATACAACTGAGCAATTAGGGGGTTGAGGTCCCTGCTCAGTGGCCCAGCAGTGGTAGTTTGTTGGTTAGTGGATCGGGATGAGGTGGGGCTTAGGGGGTTATGGATTTTAGGGTTTAGGTTAAAACTTGAAATGTGAATTAGACATTACTATTTAGACATTTTTGTCCATAATTCTGTTTTCATTGATCGTTTTACATACTGACGTTTCATTTAAATTTAACTATTTAACTAAAAAGTCATCCTTTATGTTTTCCTGCTTAAGATATTTATATCAATAAACCCCTAAAGACACCGCATGCCCTCATTTAGTGACCAACATCCTTATCATCTAATAACCTTCCCTATCCTATCTAACTACCCCATTTGTGTGTGTGTGCATACAATGTCCACGCATCTTTCTGTGCTGAGACCGAAAAACTCTTTCACTTAAAGTTGAAGGACAGTTATTTCATGACATTTATCGTTATATTGTATCGTTTCCATGGTAACGGTGAGCACAACTAATTCAGGGAAAAACTTGCAGCAAATCAATTTAGATTCCTATTCAAACAAGTTTTATCTTGATATAAGGTTTGGGTACTTATTCGAAATATGTGGCTTGAGATTAAACAAATATTCCAACAGGTACACACAATTTACACCACCTTTTATTCCACAATTCTGATTTATAACCAGTAGAGCTCCTGTCTTCTTCAGCATTTTGTCGTGTGTGGAAAAAAATAATAGCACTTGATCCTGCATTATTTTGTTCTTGGTTGTTGTTTTTGTAAAGTAGTGACTTTTAGAACGTCTGGCATGACCATAAGCTGGAGCAGATGTTCCGTCTGTCATCCTTCAAATGCGGACTGAAGGAATTTTAATGCTCTGCTTGGGTTCTCCAGCACTAAATCCTTATTTAAGCAAATTAAAGTGCAGCAAAGTTGACAATATGTCCCTGTGGAGATAGAGACCACAAACACACATATTTAGGCTTGGAAATAGAAGTTCAGTTCTGCAGAACATGCAGGTATTTGTTCACATGATTAGTTCTCATCCTAATCAAAACAATAAAAAAAATTTAATGTAATCTCCAGGATTCAGCCAGCACAATTCCCTCAGGTTAAGTGAGGAAGAAATTGTGGCATCTTCTAAATGTAACCTTGGCTTCAAAGATCTACTGATGGACCACAAGACAGAGAATTGCTTTCTGAAGCCCAGGTTTAGTTAAATAATATGAAAAGATTAATGGCAAATTTTGTCTGTGCCTGATTGTTAGAGGGAACCTTTAAACTAAGGATTGGGTGCTATAATAGTTAGAAGATATGAGATGGTGGATTGGAGTTGGGGGTTAAGAGATATGGGTTTGGGCTAAACTTTAAGCAATAAAAGGATGAGGTTAGGATCAGGGGGTATGGTTAGGGTATTAGATCTGAGGATAGAGGGTGAGGGCTTTAGTGATGTAATTAGAGGTTAAGGGATAGGGTTGGAGGTTAGAGGTTAAGGAATAGAGTTAGCAGATACAGTATAGGAATTAAGTTAGGGTATAAGAATGGGGGCATAGGCAGAAGGTTATAGGATAAAGATATAGGGGTTAACCTCTATGGGGTTAAGGGTTTGGACTTGAAGGATAGGGTTTTTCAGGGTTCAGGTAAAACAATGAAGGGATAGATAATAACGTATAGGAATTGTAGTTAGGTTAAAATAATGGAGTGATAGGAGGAAGGGGTAAGGGGAAAAGAATAGGGGTAAAAGGATATGGGATTGGGGTTAGGGTTTAGCATTTAAGGGATCGGGGTTATGGGATACAGAATAGGAATTAGGTTTAGGGTATTAAAATGAAGGGATAGTCCGTTGTTTAAAGGGTAAAGTTAAAAGGGGGTTTAAAACATATGGAATGGGGGTTAGGCGTTTGGACCTAAATAGGGTTAAAGAATACATTATAGGAAGTAGTTTTAGGCTATAATAATGGGGGGGCGGGCATGAGGGAGGAGTAAATGGTGGTCAAATAAATGGGGGTCAAAGAATTTGGGGTAGGGTTAGAGGTTAGGACTCAAGTGATACGTTTAGGTTATACAATATTGAAATTGGTGTTAGGGTATAAGAATCGGGTCATAGTAGGGTGGGGGCTAAGTAAAAATGGTTCTGGTTTAGGAAATAGGAATTAGGGTTGGGGGAAAGGGTTAATGGTTGACAGTTAGTGGTTAAGGGGCTAGGGTGTATAGGTTGGAGGTTAGAGCTAAGGATACAGTGTTATGTCTTAGAGATTAGGGTTAGATATTAGGGGATGGGGGTAAGGATTTGGATGGATAGATAAATAAATAAATGTGGAAATTTTGGGTTGTAGGTTATTTTCCTGATCCGTTTTATTGTATTATGTATTAGGGGGAAATGGTGAGAATGTAAGAAAGATTTTTTTGTGTTTAGTTGAAAAAAGGCAGGAAAAAAATCATTAAAGTCAAACTGTTAGTAATTGTATGTTTTGTGTGTGTGTAGTTTTGGGAGTAAATTAAATTAAAGTTGAATTCATCCACACGCTGTAGCCTCGACAGTGATTTTTCTTCTGAAGGCTTAATCTGAAGGTTAATTTTGTTGTATTAGCTCTAATGATGTTCAGAAACATTCTGAACATCATAAACTGATAAATTGGTATATATTGAAAATATAGCCAGTAAATATTTTTTATATTATATATTATAGGTTTAAAGCACAAATAGGTAGAGAGTACTTTCTAAATGAATAAAGTGTTTGTTTAGTTGTAGTAGCTTCTGAACATTAGCTATAATCATTTTCCCATCTCTTTCTCTCTCTCTCTCTCTCTCTCTCTCTCTCTCTCTCTCTTCCTCTCTTATTAACCCCAGTGACGTTCCAGAGAGTTGACGGAGGCTTGATGAGCAATGGAAGGTAGGTTTCTTTTCATTTGGCCGTTCTTTTTTCTGCAATGCTTTTCATTATCCTTCATTGTATTTATTCAGTTTGCGATTGGGGTGCCATTGTCAAAATGGTAAAAACTTTGCTTCCGAATAGGGAAATTATATCAGCATTTGTTTTCCCCCATTCTTTAAAGCAACAATCAGACAAAATAAATGAATCGATTCACTTACAGAAAAGTCAGTTTAATAAAGAGTAAAGATGCATATAGTGGAAGACCCATCTAGAGATATAGGATTTCGAATATAAGGGTAGGAAGTGGTCAGGATTTAGAGGGTTGTGGTTAGGGGATAGGTGATGGTTATAGGATTTAGAAGACAAAAGAGAATAGACTAGGATAAAGTATAGAGGTTAGGGAAAAGGTCTCAGTGGGTTAGGGGATCAAGGATAGGGGTTAGGGGTTTAGGGGATAGATGTTAATGGGGTAGGGGTAGAGGATAGGGTTATTGATTTAGGGGAACGGTATTCATTTAGGGTTAGGGTTAGGGCATAGGGATAGGTGTTACTGGGCTTGAGCATAGGGTAAGGTTGAAGGGTATATGTGTTTATGGGTTAGGAATAAGGGATAGGTGTTATAGGGTTAGGGAAGATAGGGTTAGCGTGTATGGGATAGGTTATTATGGATTGGGGATAGAGGATAGGGTCAGGGCTTAGGAGGTAAGTGTTAATGGGTTAGGGGTTAGAGGAAAAGGTTAGGGCTTTGAGGGGGTTGAGGGTTTAAGCTTTGGGGATAGGGTTTTTGGGTTAGGGAATAAAGGACATGAGTTTAGGAGTTGATTTAAGGGGGAAGGACAGGAAAACAAAAAGACTTGTCAATTTTGAGTCTGTCCAAGTGGGAGGGATTTTCTCATTCTTCCGTGTCTATCATATATATGATAGCCAATCATTGAGCAATCCATCAGCTGTTAAGTAGAGCTGATTGCCAATATCGCCCTGTAGTGCAGTACGGTGAAGCTGGATTCACTTGTCTCAAGGAAGCACCAGGAAGGCTCCCTGGCTTGATAGCTTGTGGATGGTGTTTTCGTGTGTGTGTGTGAGTTGTACAGAAAACTCATAAATACATGACTATCAACCCACTTTCTGCTAGCAGTCCTAGTGTAGCCTTGCCTAGCATCACTGTTTTTCCAGCCATATATTTTCAAATCCACAATCAGTGTCTGACAGCAGACAGTTCAAGGCTTCTTTGATTGCTTCTGATTGTATATGTGTGTGTTGTGGCACCAAACCCCGGCTCTGTCCTTGTTCGCTGCCGTTTCATGCGACGACGTTCATCAACCACACGCCATTTCCACATGCGTCAACCAGGGCCCTAATATCGATATATGACTGATGGATCTCGGCATAAAAGCTGCCTGTTTGTGTAGCCTGCATAACACAAGGAACACACACACTCTCACACACACACACACACACATACACATATCTGTGCACATCTCCCTTCACAGCCGGCTGGTCCCTCTCATAAATCTCACCCCCCAAAAAGAATTAGCAGAAACAATTTAAGCAGAGACGGGTTTTATTTTATCATTTGTCACCGCGCCCCCTCCTCGTGAGGCCGAGGCGGACCCCTGCTGTGATAAATTTGCCTGTCACCCCGCTGAGGCAGCAGGGATATGAGCATGTGTAATAATGTAAAAATAATTACCCCGGGGAGAGGCACGCTGACTCGGATAACCCTGTCGGAGCCTTCCGGCAAACTCCACCTGCATTTCAGTGCAAAAAAAAAAAACAGGTTCATCTGAATGACACCAGTTACCCCAATCCTCTGGAGAGGAAGATCTCAAAGGAAGATCTACCAGTGACTCTCACTCTACACCCTTTATTATCCCTGACTACCAAAATCTACTCCTCATCTGAGCTTAACTGTCTCTTAAATGTCAAAGAAGCCTCACTTGTTTATTTACCACCTGACAATCTTTTTTTTTTTACCTGAAAGCTTCGGAGTTTACACACAATTTTTCCTACAACAAGTCACTGATTGGCTGAAAGGCACCTGCTGTATTTTTCAGTCGAGTAAAACAGCATTTAGACCAGATTTGATTTAAACGCTCTCATACGTACTACATGAATTCATTAAATTGTGCGTTTCATGCTAGTTTGGCTAGTTAGCCCATATTTTTGCAGCTGTTGTATTTTCATTATTTTCATTAAAGGGCCCGAATCTGCTTTTAGACACAAATTCACACAATTTAAATAGAAATAAGGTAAATAAAGAACTAACTCAAGGTAGGTACCGTTTAAAAATCCTGCTGTATTCAAAGGTATAAACAAGATAAAAGAAAAAAACAGCCAATTCACCACACCAAAGTTAGCATAGATGTGTTTTATTTGCGAATTGGCAGCCGAGTTAGCAACCTTCTAAAGCTAGATTTAAAAAGAAACTTTGGATTTGTTCAGGTGGATAGCACACCTGCTGATCAGCGATGCTGCTAATATGCAGCTGATGCTAGAAGGAACAAACTGCGTCGATGATGCGATTGTGAAGTTTATTCAGTCTTTTGCTAGGTTCTGAAGTACCGTAATACTTGAAATGTCATCTAGCGAAAATCTCGTGCCCACCTGTTTAGCTCCTGCGATAAAATTATCTGAGAAGATCTGGAGAAGTCCAGATGTTCAGCTCTGCAGCATTAAGGCGTCGTCAGGGACGAAGCGATCATTTGTTTATTGCATTAATTAGACACTAGCAAATGAGTTCATGTCGCGTTTTTTCTCCGTCTATTCCTCATCGGCCGCGTCCAGATTGCTTGGCGTGAACAATTACCCTTAATCGATCACAGAATAAATGATTCATGGAAGATAAATAGGCGGCAGATTGGTCAGGCCTGGATACCTCGAGTTCCATGTTTTCTTCTTTACTTTTCTCTCACTTTGGAAATCACTTTGTCGAAACAATTTTTTTTCGTGTGCACTCGCGTATTAAGGCTAAGTGACAACATTCTCTAGTGGATGTATATTTAAAAAGGAAATGCATTTCTTAAGTGTAGACTAATATGCAAGCTTTCAGCCCTCGCATCTCTCTTCTGCTCTCTCTCTCTCTCTCTCTCTCTCTCTCCCTTTTTCTTTTCCTCTCTGTCTCTCTTCCTCTTTCTCTATCTCTGTCTCTCTCTTCTCTTTCTCTCTTTCTGTCTCTCTCTTCCTCTCTCTAACTCTCTCTCACTTCCTAGCATTTCTCTCTCTCTCTCTCTCTCTCTCTCTCTCTCTCTTTCTTGCATTTCTCCATCACTTTCTCTGTTTTTCTCTCTCTGTCTCTTTCTCTGTCCCTCTCCCCCCCTTCCCCTCCTGGAGAGCGTGTGGCCACACAAAGCCTCTCTGATTTATGAAGTGGCTTTGGGATTAATATTGCTTGCTGCACTGGTTTATGGTTCCTCTCACACACGTGCTCCTGAGACAGTATTTTAGCCAGAGCGTTTGCGTCTCCCAAACTGGCAGCGAAGCTAAAAAAAAAAAAAAATGGATCCAGATCAAAATCTACAACCGGCCAAGGCCACTTGAGCTGTCTTTTAAACAGGACGATGAGAAGCCTTGGGATGATACACGCCGCTCCGTTCCTCATCCACGAGGAAACTCGTTCTGGAAAGCGTCACCCCGCAGCTATATTTCACAATCTAATCAGCGGCACGCCGGAGTGCCAGAGGTGACGAATGCAAGGACGGAGCGAGAGCGTTTCTACTGTCAACATCATCATCATCATCACCAGCCAGACGCCAACGAACGGACGCACCGCTGGGAATTCACGCAAAAGAGCTTTATAGATCCATGATTGAGAACCGGTTTGACTATTTGCACAGAGGGATTACCAAGACTGACGGATTACGAGGAGAGATGTTTGGGTAAATAAGACAAAAAGATGGGAGGATGGAAAAAAAAAATGCTTGATTAAGAGATGAGAATTTAAAAGAGAAAGAAGAAAAGAAAGAGATTTAGACAAAAGGAGAGTGAGGGACACGATTTAGTGACAGCTAAACAAAAAAGGAAGCAGAAATAGGTAGGGGATGTAATAATAGGCAGGATGCATGAAAAGAAAGAGCGAGAGAGACAGAGCGAGTGAGGGAGAGAGAGAGAGAGAGAGAGAGAGAAGAGCGGAGTATGTTTTCTCAGACAAAAGACCAGAAGATAAACTACAGGGTGTATAATGAAGGGTCACAGTGAAGTAAAAAAAGAAAAGGCGAGGCTCACATGTCTAATACTGATGCACAGCCATTATTTTGAATGACTTGCCCCTCCTCTGTACCCCAGGGGGCTGTTTTGGCATTCAGTTGCCATGTTGTGGGGCTTTTAGTCTGTCAGGACCCTGATACCCTCACAGCTCTCGTTAAAACCTGAGACGGCCAAGCTTCCATTACCTGCCTACAGCCTCCAGGCTGTACACTAACACACAATACCCCCAGGGGCAAAAGGGAGAGGGGCAATCCAGGACATCCCACACACAAATTCAAGCCAGGAGTGAAAATAAGGGACTGAGAGAATTTTAGTCTTACTGGCTGTTCCAAGACAGCGTTATCATATTCCTCTGTAATGAACAAGAGGGAGGGAGAGAGAGCGAGGCAGACAGACAGATGGAGAGAAAGACATGCATTAAATGACAAGCAGACAGACGGAGAAGGAAAGAGCTCAACAGATAAAGAGACAGATAGACAGACAGTGAGGAAAAGAGAAAGACTGCAAGAGAGATAAAGAAAAACGGCAAAACAGAGGAAGGCAGAGAGAAAAAGAAAGACAAAGATATTTAGACAGAAAGAGAGACAGACAGACTGACTAACAGTACAAGACACAGAGAGAAAGACAGACATTTAAAAAATGATCAAATAATGAAAGCAAGAGATATATGAACTAACAGTGAGACATACTCATGGATGAAAAAGAGATAGACAGACTAATAAATTGAGACTGACTGAGAGAAAGATAGAGACAAAAAGAGACCAACATGTAGAGAGAGGATGTATGGAAAAGGAGAGCGACAGACAGACAGAGAGACAGACAGACAAAGTAAGAGAGAGTGAGACAAAGAGTGTGTGTGTGTGTGTGTGTGTGTGTGTTCGTACAGTAGTAACGAGCTGTGATGATGAAAGCGTGTGCCCGTTATGGCCTCCTGCATTCACCCGTGACAGGTTAAACTCCTAATGAAGGCCTTTATGACACACTGTATGGGGGGGGGGGTCCTTACCTGTTCATTGAAACCCCCCTACACACTTACACACACACATGTAGGGGGTAATAGGGAGGATGTATGACACCGTGGAGAGCGATGGAGCAGGACAGGTCCCATTCATTACACTGTCCCCTAATGATATACTAAACACTGACTTATACAGTAATACATAGTGTTATTGTTGTGTGTTTTATATATACACAAGTTTATTGTAGTCCTCTAATCTGATTGGTCGAGCTGCATTACTACATGTATTGTTTCACTTCCTACTTTTTAACACTCACAACATGAGTTAAATGAGTGACATCATCAGCTCACATGACAACCTTGAAAAACGTTTGTTGATCAAAAAGCACAAGCGCCTTTTAATAGAATAATACAAGTCTAGTTAGTTATTAACTAGTTATTAACAATAAGATTATTAAAATAATTGAATAATAATAAAACATAAAACACATGTATATATTACATTATCAATTTTATCAAATTTATAACCCCTACATATAACCTACATAACATTTATGAAAAACCTACATTACACCTACCTAACATTTACATAACACCTTACATAACACCTACATAACACCGACATAACATTCACAGAACACCTACATAACATTCACCTAACACCTACATAACCCATAAATAACACCTACATAACCTCTACATATAAACTACATAAACTGCATGTACATTATCCCTATAAATCACCTACATAACATTTATGTAACACATACATAATATTTACATAAAAGCTATGTAACACCTACCTAACATTCACATAACATCTACATAACTCCTACATAACACCTACATAACATTTACATAAAACCTACATAATATTTACATAAAAGCTATGTAACACCTACATTCACATAACATCTAAATAATCTTTACTTTGCATAACCTCTACATAACATTAACACAAAAAAATAAATGCTGAATGTTAAGCACAAGCACCTTTAATAGTATTATAAAAATCAAATTTAAGTTCACAGTGGAGGGTTAGGGGCCTCACTCAGGGGCCCAGCAGTGGCAGCTTGTTAGTGCTAGGAATTTAACCCATGCTTAAGGTGTTTGGGCCCCTGGGTGAGGCCCTCAACTGCTTGGTTGTGGAATAACTTAATAAATGTACGTCTCTTCGTATGGGTGAAAGTCTGCGAAATGCTTTAAATGCATGAATGCAGATTAAAAACTTTTTTTTCCCGAGGATCTCCAGAGGAACCCGGGTTCTGGTGAAACCTTCATTCTGGTTGGTTGAAAGGTTGAAATGTTTTTTTTCTGACAGATAACGGGTTACTGTTTCCATAGCAACAGCTCATCTACCTGGAAAAAACGTGTACAGCTATAGAAGTGGTAGCTCGGTGGTTAAGTTGTCTGCTGATCAAAAGAGTGGATTCAATAGGCCCCTAAGCAGGGCCCTTAACCCTCAACTGCTTGGTTGAATAAAAATAATAAAATAAATGTAAATTGCTCTGGATTGGGGTTTCGGCCAAAATACTAGAAGGGTAAATGAGGTTAGGGGCCTTGCTTAGAGGTCCAGTGGTGGTGGCTTGATAATATGAACCCGACTTACAGGCCCAACATTTATTTTTGCTCATTTCTTTTCATTCAATTTCTCTCTTTCTCACCCCTTTCTGCTCTAGTCGTCCTGGTATCCTAAACGGCAGTGAGGCGAGTTATCCCTGGTTAGCAGACTCCTGGCCGGCTTCTAGCATGCCTGTGAACAGCAGCTCTGGAGGACCTAGCGACCTGGCTAACTTCGGACGTGGAGGTGATCTACTGCATCCTCTCGATTAGCTTCAGACCACCAGTTAGCTGGATTAATAAAAAAATAATAATTACACGTTTAGAGTATTTGAATCTGCCATGATCAGACCATAGCTCACTCAAAATCTGTTATAAGGCGTTATGAACACTAATAACGGTGTTGTGGCGTATAACAGTATTAAGGGGTTATGTAGGTATTACGTAGCGCTATGCACTGAGTTAACACCGAATGTAACCTTAGGACTAACACCCTAAAAACACCTCACATCTGGTCACATGTGGATAAGCAACTACTGGCACGCGGCCTGATTAATTAAATACCGATCTGTGTACAAGCACCTAATGAAATGTATTTGAATCACATGATAAATTAAAGAGAGGGAGAGAGAAAGAGTAAACAAGAGAAAGGATGAGGGAGTGAAAGAGAGAAAGGAAAAGAGAGTGCAGAGTGGAGAAGAAAACGATGGTCCCAAGACAGGCAGCGAGTCGTGAAGGACAGGCGCAGCTTGAGAGGCGGAGATGTACATCATCTCCCCTTCAGTGGGCTTATACACACACACACACACACACACACACACACACACATGCAGATTGCCACTGTTCTCTCTTTCTTGTCAGGGAGCAAATCAAAACAATGCATGAAGGAAGAAATGTAAAAGAATATATACAATATAAACAAATGAAATAATAAAATATAAGAAAAATAAAGTATATATTAAACTATTAATAACCTACATAACATTTACATAAAACATACATAACATTTTCATAACACCTACATAAGGCCTACATAACGCCTACAAAACCACTTTATAACGTTTACATAACACCTTCATAACCCTTACATAATATTTACACAACCCCTATATAACTATCTACATAAAATTTACATTACACCTTCATAACTCCTACATACATTTATATAACCCCCACATAACACCTTTATGTTTATTTTAATTAATATGTCGCTTTATATCTCTCCAAATACTTATTCCATCTGTCCGTCTGTCTTTCTCTGCCTCTTACTCTCTTTTGCTTTCAAATTCTGCTTTATTTCTCCCTTTCGCTGTCTGTCTTTTTCTATTCTTTCTCTCTATCCGTTTCTATCTGCCTGCCCATCTGTCTCTCTCTACCTGTCAAAATCTCCTGTTCTCCTTTTTTTTTTCTTTCTAATTTGTTTTTTCTCTATTCCTTTCATCCTTTTTTATTTTTTAACTTCCTCTTTCTTTCTGATCCTCTTCATTTATCTTTCCATACTTCTTCTCCTCCAACACTTCTTCCTGTTCTCCAGATGTCATGCCTGCGGGTCAGACCGATAAAACCGGTACCATGATGTCTGACGGCGCCATCTACAGCAGCATCGACTTCAGCACGAAGGCGGGATTTGGCGGCGGCAGCCCGGCGTTACAGGCCACTCCCTACGCCACCACGCAGATCCTCCACTCCAACAGCATCCATGAGCTGGCGGTGGATCTGCCCGAGAGCCAATGGAAGAGCTCGCTACAGACCAAACAGGAAATGACCAACCTGGGCTACTCTCTGCCCGATAAGAACTCCTGCAACAACAGTGAGTGGCGCCAGTGAGAGTGCTGAACCTGTCAGTGTGGAGATGGAGTGTGTGTGTGCGGGCGTGTGTGTGTGTGAATAAGGATAATTTCTGAAATTAGGTTAATTTTTCTCTCTGGACGTTACCTTCAATTTAAAAACAGGCAGGTAGGTAATTGGGCAGATAAATAGATAGACAGACAGACGGACAGACAGATAGATATACAGACAGACAGACAAATATATAGCATAAATAGTTGAAGGTCAAATAGATAGAAAGACAGACAGACAGACAGACAGACAGACAGACATATAGATAGATAGATAGATAGACAGACAGACAGACAGACAGACAGACAGACAGACAGACAGATAATATTTTCATTTTACATGTTTAATTGTTTAATATTATATAAAAGAAAAATATAAAAATAATTTCAGTGTTTTGTAAATGTTTGTAGACTTCAGATTAGAGTTTTAAAGTCGCTTAATGTTGAGTGTTTGTTGTGTGTGTTTCGTTGTATATGTGTTTGGCGTGTGTGTGTGTGTGTGTGTGTGTTGTGGGGGAATTGGAGGGGCACGGGGCTGCCGCTCTAACTGCACGATCTGCATGCGCTTGTGCTTGTCGTGCTTCTCACTTGACGCCACTCTTTTTGACCTTCAACCCCACTAGCACTCCTTTTCATTCCTGACTACCGATTGGCTGACGGACTGTGTAATAGAATGCCACACAACCAATCACAGGATTTCAGCACCACCAGCTCCCACAATAGCTCCGAGCGGAGCGGCAGTCTGTCAGGTTGGTATCTCACTGGTTCAGGATCACACACACTTCCTCTTCTCTCTCCTCCTCTTCCTGACTGCTTCATTCTAACTGCACCATCATCTTCATCATCATCTTCATCATTATCTCCTCCCTTTCCTATAACCCCTCCTGCTTCCCACAGTCACACACTTACTCTCGTTTTAGTGCTGCAGGAGAACTTATAATAGTAGTACAGAAGGGAAAGTGAGTAAGCAAATGTGTGAACAGGGATAGAGGGAAGGAAGAAAGGGGGGAAAGAAAAAGAAAAAAAAGGAAAAGAAAGTGGTAAAAAAAAAGGATATAAAAACGAAATAAGGAAGTAAGCCTGGAAATGGAATTAAGAAGGAATGACTCAAGGTTTTAAGGATGAAATGAAAAGGAGGTTAATAGAAAGAGAAATTAAAAAATAAAGGGAATAAAAAACAGAGGACAATAAAAATTATTTAATAAAGTGAAAGTAGTTGATTACATAAAAATTCTATCAATTAAATGAAAAAAAAAATAAAGAAAAATAACCCCCAAAGATGGAAGCAAGTAAAGGAGAAAAAAAGACAGACAAATTAAGAGACAGACAGACCACCAAAGCAATAGACAGACAGACAGATTGATCGAAAGATAGGCAGAGAGAGAGAGAGAAAGAGAGATAAACAGACAGACAGACGGACAGATAGACAGAGAGATAGACAGAGAGACAAAAAAGACAGACAACAGATAGATAGATAGATAGATAGATAGATAGATAGATAGATAGATAGATAGATAGATAGATAGATAGATAGATAGATAGATAGATAGATAGGGTAGGTAGGTAGGTAGGTAGGTAGGTAGGATGAAAAAGAAATTAGAAAAGATAGATTTATTTCTGTATTTAAAGGGGTTTTACTAAAAGTAATTAAAGAAGAAAGGAATTGAAAGAAGGGAAGAAAACATTAAGGGAAAAGAAAAAGATTGCGGAAAGATGGAAGAGAAAGTAGTTGAATACTGTACGTAAGGAATCAAGTTAAAAATTGAAGGAAGGATTGACGAGGAAGGAAGGAACTAATTAAATAAAAAAGGAAGCAAGAAAAGAAGATGAAGAGGAAAAGGGAGGAAGAAAGGAAAAAGAAAAAAAAAAGAGAAGGAGGAAAGAAAAGACAAATGACCCTAATTTTTTTGGTGACTAATGTGTGTGTTTGTACTGATGTGTGTGTTTGTACTGATGTGTGTGTTTGTACTGATGCTTTTGCACACGGCTTCACTAACAGCAGCTTTAGCCCTCCAACAGGGGCCCCCGTCTGAAAGTTACAGGTAGTATAAATGAAATTCCGACGTACTGCATCCGCCGTGTTGGTATTGACATACGACGTCACAGCAGCGTGAATTCAAAGTGAGATAAGATTTAACTAGAACGATGTTAAACGAGTGCAATTTAACTACAGAGAACAGTCGTTTTTCTTAAGCACCTGAAGTTCTTTCACTTCCGCACCTGATGAGTCGTCCTCCCGCGGCCTCATGGGACAGTCAAGTGTACATCATATACATCGATCAGAATCCGGGCAGGAGAGGTAGATCATCCGGGAACTGTAATTCCAAGCCAAATAGACAGAAAATAGAAAGAATAAGAGAAAGTGTGCAGGTCATGTGACAAGTCGAGTCAACTGATTGGTCATTACTGGCATTTTATTATCAGTTATAGTTCCCTGCTCGGCCTCTGTCTTTTTGTCTTTGTATTAAGAAAGAGAAAAGCAAGAGAAAAAAGAGGATATGAGAGAGAGAAAGAAAGATAAGAGAGAGAGCGACTGAGAGAGAGAAAAAGAGACAGAATGAGAGGGATGGAGAAAAAAGTGAGAGAGAGATTGAGAGAGAAATTTTAAAAGAGAAAGACAGAAATAGAGACAGAAAGAGAAAGACAGAGTGAGAGTGAAGGCAAGTGAGCAGTGGAGTAAGAAAAAGTGAAAGTGTGAGAGAGAGGAAAATAAAAAGAGACAGAAAGGCAGAGAGAAAATAGATAAGGATTAGGAAAAAAAGACAGAAAGAAAGAAAGAAAGAGATGAAGAAAGAAAGTAAGAGAGAGGGAGAGATTGAAAGAGAGAGAGAGAGAGAATAAAAAAAGATAGATGAGGAAAAAAGAGAGAGAAATTGAAAGCAAGAAAGTGAGAGATATTGAGAGAGAGTCAGAAAGGGAGACACAAATACAGGGACAAAAAAAGAGTGATTCGGAGAAAGGAAGGAAGAAAAAAGAGAGAGAGAGAGAGGAGAGAGAGGGGGAGAGAGAGGGAGAAAGGGAGGGGGGGAGGAGAGAGAAGGGAGGTGTGGAGAGGGAGAGAAAGGCGGGGGGAGGGAGAGAGGGAGAATGAGAGAGAGAGAGAGAGAGGGAGAGGGGATAGGGGAGAGGAGGGGGTGATAGCGAATAGAGGCCAGTATTTGCATGAACACAGTCTGAGGTCAGAGGGTAAATGGTTGTTGATTGTTTTTCGCACTAAAACGTTCACTCGATTTGTTGGCAGTGGAAATTGTACCTCGCTATCACATCCCATTAGGAGCTACGCGACCCTACAAACTCCCAACCAATCAAATGTTAATTGCTGTTGCGTGGGACAGGATTACGTTCCGTTAGGACAGCGACAGTCGAGAACAAAGCTAAAAATCATAAAACATTTAAAGAAATAATCAATCCTAAATATTTCATAGTTAACATTCGTATTACAAAAAAATTCAGTTTCAATCGTTTCTTCAGATACGTAACAATAACGTTAAGAGAACCTTCCGGAAACCTCATGAGGAAAAGTGATAGATTAGAGCTTCGGTTATTGGACTGCTTATCAGAGGGGAAGTGGTGGAACATGGTTAGGGTGTTAAGGTGGGTAAGGTCTATCTCTTTATATCTATCTTTCTTTCTTTTTTATCTTTCTTTCTTTCTTTCTTTCTTTCTTTCCCTAATCTCTCTCTCTCTCTTACTATTTCTTTCTCTCGTCATCCTTCTCTTTCTCAATCTCTTTCACTCTTTCTCACTTCATTGCTCTCTCCCACTCTCTCTCTGTTTCTTTCTTACTCTTTGTCACTTTTATCTCTCTCTCTCTCTCTCTCTCTCTCTACCAACCCGAAGATTGTGGGTTCGATTCCCAACTCCACCAAGCTGCCACTGTGGGCCCCTAAACAAGGCCCTTAACCCCTAATTGTTCAGTTGTATAAATGAGATAAATGTAAGTCGAGCTGGATAAGGACCAAATGCCATAAATGTAAGATCGTTGGTTTGACCCCCAGCACCACTTACACTCTCATCATTGGGCCCCTAAGCAAGGCCCCAACTGCTCAATTAGATGTAAGTCTCTTCAAATAAGGACATCCACCAAATAAAGCATGAGGAAGTCTGAGATCGAGGAACTGCAACTGAAGGTTTTTCTCCAAAGAGTGTATTTCAGGGTTTTTTTTATAAACACCAATGAAGATTGCATTCATACACAACAAAAGTGAGGACAGCAAACGGCGTAAGTGGGTCACGGATTCGAAAGCGTGAGTCGCAGATCAGAAAGGAGCAGGAAATGAAAATAGAGTTAATAAATCAGACTCCGGTGTTGAGTTTCCACCTCTCAGAATATACGGCGGTTCCAGTCTTAGAACTTTTTCATTCTTTCTTGTAAAAAAAATGCATTAAACTCTCCGTTTAAGTCAAACGAGGTCTTCGCTCGGACGCCGTTGCCCGTTTGTGGATTAAAACTCAATTCAGTGCTCAACACGAGACGACCACAACTCTGGGGTTCTTTCTCTTCCCATCAGCGGCGAGTGGTAATTTTAGGAACGGGTCAGCAGTGAACTTCTAAGCAATATTATGTTCACCAGAAAGAGAGAGAGAGAGAGAAGGGCCTAAAGAGAGAAAAACGAGGGAGAGAGAGAGAAAGATCTAAAAGACAGAGAGAGAGAGAGAGAGAAAACAGTGGGAGAGAGAGCAAGAGCTAAAGAGACAGAGAGAGGAGAGAGAGAGAGAGAGAGAAAAAAAACAGTGGGAGAGAGAGAGAGAGAGAGAGAGAGATAGGAGAGATTGAGAAAGATATGGGAGAGATGCATCAGAAAGAGAGAAATAAGAGGAAAAGAGAGTGATAGAAAGTACATAGAGAAAGAGAAAGGAAAGAGCGAGAGATAAAGCCTTGAGAAATAGCTAGAAGTGAATGAGAGAGAGAGAAAGAGGAGAGAGAATGAAAAGAGCACACATATAGGAGATCGATTAGAGAGTGGAGATAGGAGAGCACAAAGATAGGGAAATAGGGAAAGAGAAAACAGAGGGAGAGAAAGAGAGAGAGAGAGATGTGGACATATAAAGCAGGGCAGTGAATGAGTGATCACTCCATCCCTCTGTTTATTGGTCGAAGTCGCCCAGAGAAACGATTAGGAAACTCAGTTACTTTCTGCACTCGCACTTTTCCGCCAGTTCCTTCAGGTTTTTTCTTTTCTTCTTTTTTTTTATTAGCAGAAAGCGTTGCTTTATCCGTCCTGCTTTGACGCTGTGGACTCTCCGGCGGAGCGATTGCTCTCCTTCAACAGGAAACTCGGCTCTCTAATAGAGCGCAACACAAACATCACATAACTAATGGAATTGTTTCTGCTCCGCCGTTTATCTCTCCCTGTTCAGGGATTTAAAAAAGGTCATCAGTTTAGAGTGCAAAAGTTTGTGCACCTAGAACTCACACCCATACGTCCTTCATACAAGTGAAGAAAACGTCCTGCACCCTGTCCCAGCACCCTGACCCAGCAGGACAATGTCCCTGTGACAATGTCCCCTGATCTCCATGAGGACATGCTGTGTTCTGGATGTTCTGGAGTAGAAGAACTCTCATGTCCTGTACAGAGTCCTGATTCTGACTCAAACCCCTTTAAACTGAACACCTTTGGGATGAACTGGAACCCCAACTGAACCCCAGACCTCCCCACCTTAACATTTCCATTTACTGCAGTTGACTTACATTTATCTATTTTATGCAACTGAGCAATTACAGGTTAAGGGCCTTGCTCAAGGGCCCCAGCACTGGCAACTTGGTGCTGGGAATCAAACCCTGATCTTTCAATTAGCATTTTGATTAGCATTAGTGTGTTATCTTACTAATAATTTTAGTGATACTAATAAGATAGGATAATACGATACATCGAATAATGTAACGTAGTGCGTCAACCTGGGCTATGCTACGTTATGCTACGTGACGCATCGTAGCGTTTTCGCAAGGAGTCTCTTCTGTGAGGGTTAAAGATGGGAGGTTACGAGTTTTGGGTGCCTTTTTTATTCACAATAATGTGTTGGTTTTTTAAAATAAAGTGAAAGCTTTGATTCGTTAATTTTCAGATCATTAATTAATTGATGACTTAATTTTTTTTTAGAAAGTTTTGTTCAGTGCTAAGCGATAAAATTCTCTTCTTTCCGTTAGTTTCTGTGGAAATCAAACAAACCGCCTCAGGTCCTGACGAGCCGCGGTTTCCAAAAGCAGGAAGCGTATTTAATTCCTCTTTTATAGACAGAGGACAGGAGGACAGGACACTGCGTGGTCGTTTGTTCCTCTGTCGTTTGTTTCTCCGCTCGTCTTTTCTTTTATAAACCTGGGAGTTCAATCAGCGGCTCTGAAGCCTGTTTTTGCTGGTGGCGTCTCAGGAGTGCCGTCGTCTGTTGGCTACCAAAAGCTGTCGTCTGAAAGTGCAGAGAAACTCCGAGTGACATCAAACGGAGGAGAAGGAAAATATTTCAGGTGTCATCAGACGCTGAACCTCAGAGTAGCCCTGGGATTCGTAGCTGTGTGTGTGTGTGTGTGTGTGTGTGTGTGTGTGTTTGATCATGTTCACATCTAATCGGCTTTTATTCCCCCATTTTGTTGTTTGTTGTTTCAGGTGGAAAAGGAGGAAAGAAGAAAAAGACTAAAGTCGGAGGAAAACCTGTGAAGCCCAACGGCTCCAGCTGGGTGAACGTTCCGTTACCTCCTCCACCCATCCACCCGTTTCCGGGCACTGAGCTGGAGCACTACAGCACCGAGCACCACGAGGGGGGAGGGTACGACTCACTCAATCACTGACCGCAAGATAAACCTGCTCTTTTAGCTTTATTCACATACACACACACACACACACACACACACACATATTTACCCACAAACAAACAAAATGGGAAAACAAATAACTTTGGGTTCTCCTTTATTAGGCAGGAAAGAATGATGAATATGAAAAATAAAAAAAAGGACAAAAAAGAAAGATAAGTAGAGAAGAAAAGGAAAGAGAAAAACAAAGATGTAAGAAGGACGGAAAACACAAAATAAAGAGTAAGAAAGGTGGAAGTAAGAAAAAAGAAAGATACAAAAGAACTAAGGAAAGAATAAAGAGATAAAAAAAGCAAGAAAGAAATATGGAAAGGAAAGGAAAGAAAAGGAAAATGTAACAAAAGGAAGAAGAAAGTAAAGAGCAAAAAAAGAAAAACGTGGAAGTAAGAAAAGGAAAAAAGGTGGAGAAAATACTAATAAAAGAAGAAAGGAATTAAAAAGAAGGAACTAAAAAACTAAGGAAACGATAAAGATAATGATAGAAAGGCAAAAAACAAAGAAAGGAAGAAGGTAAGAAAAGAATAAGGAAAGTAAAAGGAGAAGAAGGAGGGATAGAAGGATTTAACAAACAGAAAGTGAAAAAAGAAAAAAAAGGAAGGAGTGAGAAAAGAAAGGATGAAAAAAAGGAGAAAATGAGGGATGGAAAGATTAAAAGGAACAAATGCAGGTAAGAAAAAAAAGAACTAAAGAAAAAAAGAGAAATAAGTTTTAAAAAATGCAGGAACTAAGGAAAGAATGAAGTAAGGAGGGAGGAAGTATTGTCATTATACTGTTCTGGTGTGTGTGTGTGTGTGTGTGTGTGTGTAGCACTCAGAAACCTCAGGGTGGTTATGGTACTTAAGTCTCTTGCTCGAGAGGTGTGCTTGCCTTTCAACCCCATTAATTTCTATCTGGGCGAGTCATCCAGTGTAATAGGCTATCTGGAAAATGAGGGTTCTTCTGCACTGTAAATCTCACTCGCCTCTTTAACGGCTTACGATTAAAACCGTTATGTCCTCTGGGCTGCGCACTGACAAATTCTTTTAATGAGCGTCGGCTTTATGATGTGTATTAGCGCAGCGTGTAGAAGCGGAGTGTGTTAGCAAGGCAAAAGACTCAACAAAAGAGAAAAAAACCAACAACTCTGAAAACCTCTGCCTCAGAGGAGAACCTGACTCTAGTGTTGAATTAAAGGATAAACAGGTTTCAGCATCAGACTGTGATAAAAGAAGCAGAGATAAAGGAAAGGATAGACGGAAGGAAGAAAAGTGGCAGAAGTGACAAAAAATAGGAATCCAACAAATGGAAAATAAACTAATGAAGATACATGAAAATAAAGTAGGAAAGAAGGTAATGAAAAAGGAAAATAGGAAAAAAATAAGAAAAAGGATAAAGGAAGAAAATAAGAAAAAGGGGGAACGTAGGAAGAGGAAAATAGAAAGAAGGAAAAGTAGGAAGTAACAAAGAAATTAATAAATAAGGAAGAAAGAGTAAGAAAATTGAAAGGATGGATAAAAAGAATGAGGAACTAATAAAGGAAAAAGAAAAGAAGTAACTACGAATGCAGGGGATAAAAGAGAAGAAAAGAAGGTAGAAATTATAGAAGGTAAAAAAAAAGTAGGAACTTTTTAGAAAGAAAGCAAGATATGCTACATTTTGTCAGGTGAAAGTCTGTAAATTATTAACACTAAACCGGTCTAAAGAGTTCCGCAGTTAAACCTGTTCTATTCTCAGTTCATTTTGACTCGTTACAGGTTCACACATGATTCAACGCCTATTATTCTCATCCCACAATTCACTCAGACTCACTCAGACTCAACCCCGGGTCACTCACTCAGACTCAACCCTGGGTCACTCACTCAGACTCAACCCCGCACTCACTGAGACTCACCCCGGTTTTCACTCACTCAGACTCAACCCTGGGTCACTCACTCAGACTCAACCCTGGGTCACTCACTCAGACTCAACCCTGGGTCACTCACTCAGACTCAACCCTGGGTCACTCACTCAGACTCAACCCTGGGTCACTCACTCAGATCAACCCCGGTTCACTCCACTCAGACTCAACCCTGGGTCACTCACTCAGACTCAACCCTGGGTCACTCACTCAGACTCAACCCTGGGTCACTCACTCAGACTCAACCCCGGTTCACTCACTCAGACTTAACCCTGGGTTCACTTAGTCTTAACCAAATTCATTCAAACTCAAGCCTGGGTTTTTGTCCCTGGTTTACTTTAGACTTATTCCTGATTTACCCAGACTTGTCCCTAGTTTACTCAGACTCATCCCCGATTTACTCACTCAATCCTAGTTTTTTGTCCCTAGTTTTACTCAGACTCAACACTAATTTACTCAGACTTATCCCTGGGTTTTGTCCCTAGTTTACTCAGACTCAACCCTGGTTTTTATCCCTAGTTCACTTAGACTCATCCCTGTTTTTTATCCCTAGGGTTACTCAGACTCAACCCAGTTTCACTCAGACTCATCCCTGATTTACTCAGCCTTATCCCTGTGTTTGTTTTTATGTTCTTCAGCTATGACAGTGATACGTGGGGCCACCCTCTGCCTGTGCAGACATACCTGCACCAAGGAGTGGAGGATGAACTGGAGGAGGAAGAGGAACGAGTACCGACACCACCCGTCCGCGGCGTGGCCTCGTCTCCAGCAGCCATGTCATTTGGAAAGCAGTCCACCGCCACACTGACTCCGTCCCCTCGAGACGAAACACAGCCCATGCTGCACGCACATCTGGATGAGCTGGCAAGGCAGTACCAGCTGGACATGGCCAAGCAAACATGGTAAGAAGCCAAGAACACAGAGTGTCTGGAGTTTTTCTTTCTTTAAATACTGTTTGTTTTAGTGTGGAAAGAAAATTTACTATTTATGATTTCTTTAATTTTATTGTTTTTCTTTCTGTCTTGCTTTCTTTCTTTGTTATATAATATATATATATATATATATATATATATAATATATATATCTATATATATATATATATATATTAATTACTTAATTATTTAGTGGTTTTTTCTTTTTTTCACTGATTTACCTAAATGTTTTTTTTTTAATTATTTTTTATTTCTTCATTTGATTGATTGTTATTTCTGTCTTTTAATCACATCCTTATTTTTATATTCTCTCGGTTTTTAATTTCCTTTTTTTTGGTCTACCTACATAAATAGTTGGTCATTTTTTTCATGTTTTCTTACTTCTTTTTTCTATTCAATTTATTTTCAATTTCGTATTTTTTTTTAGTTCCTCCTCCTTCTTTCCTTCGTCTATTTTCTTCACTCCTCCTCTTCTCCATCTGCAGTGTTGGCACAACGCTTTAAAATGAAATATGAACTCAAAGCAGAGGTCCAGACTGTAATTTATACCAAAAAAAGTTCTTTAGATGTCTAAATACAGACTGCTCTCAGCCACCTAACCACAACATTTAACTTCCTGGCAAAACCAATTAATCACAAACCCCTGACTAATTTTCCAAACTTTTTTTTGGACCTGGGGGAAAAAAAGAATCAAAGGGCTGGAATAAATGCTAGAGCTCTATTTAAAGTTGTTCTCTGGTGCATGTCAACGCTCCGTTTTTACGGCTTTCATGAAAAGCAAATGAGCCACATGCTTTACCCTGCCTCGTAGTCCTTAAAAAAACCTGGCGGCGGATCGGCTCCACTTGTCGAAATGGAAATGTTGTGTTACTTGAACAATGACTATGTGGCGTCAAGTAAATCTTTGACAACAGAGAGTCCATTATTATATCCCAATCCAGGCATAGCCGCAACAAGGATGCACACATTGACGCTCACGTACACGTTAACGTACAGGCTCTGGGCCCAGCAGCAGACATGGCTGTTTAGGAGGTGACAGCTATGGAGCTAGCATGCCTGCAGAGCACGCTATTGTACCCTCCTCAGCTGCAATTAGCTGGGGTCATTGTGTTAGCATGCGAAACACGACAGCATTGAATTGGTAAAATTGTCCTGATTCATCTAACGCTTGACGTGAGTGTTGAGTGTTTCAGGAATTGCAAATATGCTGTGACGGATACCTCCTCCTTTACATGTTTCCCATTCATCTGGCTGCGTCTCTTGACACCTTTTGTCTCTGGCTGACATCCTGTCTAAGCCCCCTACTCAAATATGGAAATGTCTGGGCTTGGCTTGATGTGTGTTTGCTGAGGTGTTTAATTTTATGCAGGCACATGCAGGGAGGCCCGTATCCTCCTCAAGCCCCTGCTCCTCCGGTTGGCTACATGTCCAGCACCCTCATGTCTGACATCGAGACGGATCTCCCTGACGAAGACGACGATGATGAGGAGGAGGAGGAAGAGGAGGAAGAGGAGGATGAAGGGTATGAAATGTCACCACCTCCGCTCCGGGGCATTGAGCACACCCCAGGATCCAGCATAGACAACTTGGAGAGCTCAGTAACAGGTAAGATCTTTATAAGGCAGATATAATCTTGAAGACATACATAAAAGTCACAGTACTGCACTATTTAATTACAGAATGTGGTGTGGCATATGTAGTGTAGTGTATTGCAGTGTACTAAAAAAAGGAAAGATAGTAGAATTGTATGTTTTGTATAGTGTAGTGCACTAGAGTTTAAAACAGTATAGTAGAGTACAGTATAGGAGAGTATAGTAGAATAGAGTATAGTTAGGGTGCAAAACAGTAGGATAGTATGGTTTTGTGTAGTGTAGAGCAGAATAGTCTAGTATAGTATATAATAATTTTGTATAGTTCAGCATAGTGTACAGTATGGAATGATATAGGTTAGTATAGTTTAGTGTAAAGTATAGTATAGTACACCAGTATAGACATGTTAGGGTACAGAACCATAGGACAGTATGGTTTTGTGTAGTATAGTAGTATGTTAGGTTATAATGAGGTGTGGTATACTTTATAGTAGTGTATTATGTATATAATATATTGTAGTATAGTATGGTATTCTATGGTATAAAACAGTAGAATAGTATGGTTTTAAATAGTACTGTATAGTTTATAGTGTATAGTGTAGTATATTATAGTATAGACATGGTGCAGACCAGCAGGTTAGTATTGTAGTATATTGTGTAGTCTAATAGATGTAGTGCAGTATAATTGTGTGTGGTATTTGTATATGATGTATAGATGTATAGATGGTATCAAATACTATCATGTAATCTTTTTACGGTATTTAGTATTCATTCTATATTACATCATACTATACTATAAAACACTATGGTTGGTCCATTATATTTATGGGATGGTTTTTCATATGGGAGTTTTACCTGATCTTTTTATAATAACTCATTGGTAGTATAGTGATGATGCACTAGTACTCTGGTGATAGTATAGAATGTTTATTTTGACTGTATACAATATGTGTTACTTAATGGTTTACAATAATCATAGTGTTGTACAGTATATTGTTAAAAGACTTATGCATCATGTATATGCTATATTACACTGTAGTTACATGTTTATAGCACAGCAGTAGGATTATACTTTAGTATAAAATTTGGTGTATGGTACATCATGGGTATTTTTATACTCTGTTAAATTATTGAGGTTATTTTAATGAAATACTTGTAGTGAAATATTATAGTAGTTTATAGTTATAGTGTTTGTGGGAATGATATTTTAGCGTACATGCTAATCCTGTAAAACAAACGGAAAATGAAGTGCAGCTCACAGTTTTACTCCACTAGAGGCATAACTGTTTAATTAGTTTTCTTATCTCAGTGATCTTTTCTCCCGATTTGACGCACTTTAATTCACTCCAATCCCTCGCTGGACTCCAGCATGAATTAGGACAAAGAGAAAAATCCAACTGACCTTCAGAATCAGGCAGAAAAAATAACAGTCCATTTAGCATCAGTGAGGCAGATCACAGCACTCTTATCCAACCGCAGATCAAATTACAGCTATAACCCACATGCAGGTCAGCGAGAAAAACAACGCAAATAACAACTTGCCGATGAGGTCTATTCTAAAAACCACAAATTTCATCATCACGTCGTTTTAGCGTAGCATTAGCAGTGTTTTCCTGAGCAGGATTCACAAACGTTTATACATATTTACTTACATATGACGTACAACAGCGAGTGCCATGTTTAAAACTAACGATCATAAGATTAAACTTGAAATACTTTGAGAATAAGAGTTGCATTTTTTAGAATAAAGTCAAATTTTGCAAGAATAATTTTGTAATATTTTATTAATTATTGCGATAAATGTTTGCCTGTTTTGTTAAATAAAATTGATTTGGATTATTTGGTTTAATTCTACATTTGGTTTCGGATTTATAATAAAAAGGAAATTTTTTAGCACTGAGTTATACTCAAAGTATTACGACTTTAGTCTGCTAATCGTATCTGTGTGTGTGTGTGTGTGTGTGTGTGTGTGTGTGTGTGTGCCACGAAGACTCTGAAATTTGTTTCTTCGCATATCTTAAAAAAGTTGGGGTCAAAGTGTAGAGTCAGCTATGATACCGCGACCCTGGAGCAGCAAGGGTTAAAGGGTCTTGCTCAAGGACTCAACAGTGGCAGACTTGCGGTGGTAGGGCTCAAACCCAGGTCTTCCTAGTTATCCAAACAACTTATTGCCTTAACCATTAACCCTAACCCTAACCCTAACCCTAACCCTATGCAGCGATTTGCCTTGCTGTCAATTAGAAATGGGAATCCGGACACTGAACACACTGTTCCTTCTAAAATATTCTTTATTAGTTCACTTTATATTTATAATTACAGCATTGGGTTACAGTATTAACTAACTAAGCAATTGGGGGTTAGGGGCCTCGCTCAGGAGCAGCTTATGGGAGCTTGGTGGTGCTGGGAATTGAACCTTCCAATTAGCAGTCCAACACCTCACTAAGCTGGGCATGTCTTTCCTATATTTCTATTGTAAGCTGTCCACTGTCCTTTAAAAATGAATTATAAAAATAGAATTAAAATAATATCCGACAAGATCACCGTTGCTTAAGTTTTAAAAACAAATAAAATCTATGATTTTTACTGAATGTATCTGCGAGTTTGAAGGAGAGGAAGAGCGCCACACTCTGCCGAAACACTCCTCGTACCTCTGCGGAAACCAGAGTGTTCAGTTTCAATCGAGTTTGCTAGGAAATTTCTCAGGACCGAACATTACTGAAGTAAAATTAATTGAAAGGAGATAAGAAAAGTCCATGCATTTAAAAAAAGGATAAATAGAAAGAGAAGGAAAAACGAACAATAGTGAAAGAGGGAGAGGGAGAGAGAGAGAGAGAGAGAAACACACTAAAAAAATCAGAGAAACTGGAACTGCATCACGTTTTTATTACTAGCCGGAAAAAAATTGGAACGAGTCTCACGTTCAGCTTTTTTTTTTTTTCTCTCGTTCCATCCAGAAAGAGTGATTTCCATTTTTACAACTCATTGAAAAGGTTTTATGACTCGTCTGTCATAGCGGACATGTTAAGGGTATGACATCGGCAGGACTGAAAGCAGAGAGTCTGTTCTTCCCTGATTGCAGGAACAAGAACGTATAAGAACATAAAGGCTGGGGTGGACACGGTATGGAAGCTTTCGTCAAAATGTCTGACACTTTTGATTCTCTTTTGTCCGACACTCGGTGTCATTTTCCAGACTGTTACTCTTACAGAGGAGGAGTTTGATTTCAGTGAAACCTCCCGAATATCAGATTTCTGTAAAATAAAAAACATTGGGCGACAACCAGAGAGAGAGAGAGAGAGAAGCGCGGAAAGAGAGAGAGAGAGAGAGAGAGAGAGAGAGAGAGAGAGAGAGAGAGAGAGAAAAAGAAAAAGAGAGAGTGTGTAAGGAAGAGATAAAAAGAGAAATTGGTAGAGAGAGAAAGAGAGGGAGAGAGAGGAAAAAAGAGAGAGAGCGAGAGATGAAAAGCGAGAATGAGAGAAAGCGAGAGAGAAAAAGAGAGAGCAAGGGAGAGAGAGTTAAAAAGAGAAAACGTAAGAGAGTGAGAAAGAAAGAGAAAAAGAGAGAAAAAGAATTTTATTTCGCTATTGCCTTTTTTTTGTCCTCTTTTTCTGTTCCTGTATATTTTTGTCTATGTTTGTCTGTCTACGTTTGTTATTTGTTCTTTTGTGCTTTGGCAAAACTGTAACTATATATGGTCATGCCAATAAAGCCTTTCAAAAGAGAGAGAGAGAGAGAGAGAGAGAGAGAGAGAGAAAGAGAGAGAAAGAGAGAAAGGGAGAGAGTGTGAGAGAGAGAGAGAGAGAGAGAAAGAGAGAGTGAGGGAGAGAGAGTAGGTTGAAAAGTACGAAAAAAGGGAAAGGATAAAAATAAGGCTTGTAAAGTGAAGCTTGCTGGAGCTGCGAGATGCAGGTTTCTCTGGAAGCTTTGCTGCCTCAGACGCTGCTGAGATATTTACCAACCTCGAACCTAATCTACTACATACCTGTGCCACTGTGTTTCTCTTTATCTCATTACCAGACTGTTTCACTCCAATCACTCCTGACCGACAGAGAAAGATAGAAAGAAAGAAAGAGATCACAAGTCCGTAATACAAAGATGTTGCGGTAAATTATAAGGACGTAGGTTTGGGTTCGAGACCCTGTTTGAGCATCTGTACCTGCTTATTAAGGCTCTGATTTGTTGGGTCAAGCTCCAGCACTGCCAAGCTGCCACTCTTGGGCCCTTGAGCAAGATAGAGGGCCCTTAACCCTCCCTGCTCCAAGGGTGCCGGATCACGGCTGACCCTGAACACTGGCAATGACAGTATTGTTAGTGTTATAAATAGAGATGCTTGTTTAGCGCAGTACTGTTGTTATCATTGTGTCAAAAACACAGAGAAAAAGACAGAGAAAAAAAAGAGAGAGAGAGAAACAGAGTGAGAGAGAGAAAGACAGAGAGATAAAAAACAGAGAGAGAGAAATGAAGGTTGCTACTACAATAATAATTCTTCTCCAGGACATGCTATCATTATTAAAAATAATCGATTATATTATATAACAAATAATCTCTGAAAAAAAAGCAAACATTTCAAATAAACTCGTCACCTCTTGTTTCGTGTTTAAAAGCAGTTCTTGCTTTACCTCAGAAAGTAGAAATCTCTTTTACACCAGCAGTCGTGAACTCGGTCCTGCTTCTTTTAAGTATTTTATCGGCTCCTGTGCTTTATGAGCTTTGTTACGTCCCCACTAAGCTCACTCCCAACCCGGCATGGTTCAGCACACTCTCATAAACGTGGTAACGTGACACGAAGGCGACCAGATCCGTCGGCTGGTCGGGGGGAGTAATTACAATGCTTAACGATATGCATATGAGTGGCAAGAGCTGGTATAAATCAGTGGCTGTGAGGTGCTGGGCGACTTTTATGACCCAGATAACACGACTTAACGCCGAGCCCAGAATTTTAACCACCACTTCAGATTAGTTCCTCGTTGAATTCTGATTCAAATCGTTTACCTGTTCATTTTAAGTGTACCTAGCAAGATCTTGCATAAGTTGGTTTAGGTGTGTTTGATTTGGGTTGGAGCTAAACCCTGCAGGACACCCGGAGTCTCAATCTTGCTCCATTTTCCAGAAAATTCCTTAGAAATGACTTGCGAATGTTCCATTAGGAAACAAGTTTTTGTTTTCTGTTCTTGACGTCCGGCTGCTAACCTTGTTTTCACTATAACAGGAAGGATTGCGGCACACCATTTTGGAAATGCATTTAGTTGAATCTCTATTAGTGATGACATGCCATCCTCTGGCAGTGTGTGTTAACAGAGTGTGGGCTTTCATAGGTCCTTCTTATGTGGAGTAGTGCAGGATCTCGGCACACACTTCGGCTCCACGTTTTGTTCATTAAATTCATTGTTGCTTTGTTGAAAGATGTACTCCGGGGAGAGAAAGGCTTTTTTTTTCTTCTTTGGTAGTGAAACAAAGCTTTGTGCAGGTTCTGAGCACAGCCAGGAGAACAGAAATTTATTTTTTTGTGCTGTTACACATTTCAAACAACATCCTGCTATATGCTATTTCCTAAATTACTTTTAGGTACAATAAAACTAAAAACAAAGCAATAGTACCCTAGGAAACACTACCTTGGATGTCTTATGCAAACTATGGCTAAGTGAAATGCAGCAAAACACACCTTAAATGCTAAAAATCAAAGCAATCGCGTGGTCGTTTGTCTGCGTGTGCCAGTTTTCTTCTCCGCTATCACAGTCAAGTTTTTGAGCTCTGGATCACTGGAATTTTTTTTTTTTTACTCAAGTGTATCAAACCAGTGAGTTTGGATCATTTGGATATTTGACCGATACTTAAATCTGCACTGCTTTTAAAATTTTACCTAGCAGGCTCTGACAATGGCAGTTTGGAATTTGATTGGAATTGGAGCACATAACCTTTGCTCATAACCCCTGAGCTAAACAATGCCAACTGAGTTGATTAATATGATGTTGCTTTGAGTCGTAGCCAGCAGGATGATGCATAATGCAGAGTTTTTTAGGTTTTTTTTCTATCCAAGAGTACAACTTTATCTGGTGTTACTGAGATGAAGGGATTGTTTTAACTGTCTGTTTTAAAAGGTGGTTGTAGGGCCAATCAGACGCGTTTAGCCATAATAAGTAATTACATAAATACATAAACAAACAAAACAACAGGAGAGATTTACAAAACGGCTTGAATTGCCTATGCTACTGTATTTGCTTATGTACTTTTCCACTGACAGTTCACAGACTGTGGTCCACTAGGTTATGAGTTCTGTACCAGGAGCAAAAGCTCTTCAGGACAACCTATAAGTGCAACCAGAAGTTTTAGCAGATATCACCAACTCAGCATGGCCTGGTCATTAGATAATAACAGCTGATGCAACAGACAGTCATGTATAAATCAGACTCCCTTCTTTACGTGAGTATGGATGGGAAACTCATTCATTACGGCTGCTGCTTGTAGGCTCCATGGTAAACGGTTGGGGCTCAGCATCTGAGGAGGACGGCCGCCCCTTTTCCAGCCACAGGTCCAGCGCAGGGAGCTCCTCTGACGGCTCCCTGTTCGCTCACTGCAACTTCGCCTATGCATTGGCAGCGGCCGCAGATAAAGCAGGCTACCGCCTGGATGGCACCAGTCTCACCAAGAGAGGTTTGTCTGCCGACGTGTGGTGAAGGAACACGGCCCGTTTAAACCATCTCATCAAATAGCGCTGTCTTTTTTCCCTCACTGGCTGTTGCTTTGATTCATGGCTCTGCTGTGTGGTTTGAATGTCTCTTTGAATTCTCAGCTAGCGGATTGGTGATGGTACTAACACACTGATTGATTCTGCAATCATATCTGAAGTGTGTTTCAAGCTGACCCCTGGGGGATGAGCATGGCACAAGGGGGTGGCATTAACATGAAATTAAAACAGATTGTTTTGCCTTTCTTTCAGTAGCCGCTTGACTCGCCTCTTATTGACTCTTGACAGTGGCTGCCCTGATGATAATCACTTCTTCCATGACGTTCATTTCACCTTCTTAAAATAATTGTGCAATGCCATATTTGTTTTTCTGCTATGAACTATCAAGGATGGCATTCATCCAGATAGTTCTCATTTTCCTCATTCTTGCTGAACAAACATTGCTCTCAATTATCCCAACACCTGACAGCAGTGCTAATCACAAACCTAACTACGGTTCTGTTCTCCTTGTACAGATCAATGCCTCCCCTTGAGACCCCGACCTGCTAGTCCTTTCTCTACCGATGGAAGTACTATGGGAACGCACAGCCTTGGACATCAGCGGGCAGCACGGCCCACTCGCAAAAACAGAGCGCCAGTTACGGCTGCGCATCGTAGAGATGCTAGTGCCGACGGTAAGATCTAAAATCTGATCACCTTCAACAGGGATTGATCCATTGGTATAGCCAGCAATTACATTTCAGGGGAACGTAATAATTGATTTATAAAATATGCTATATTTATTTTTTATAAAATGTTATTTTTTATGTCTTTAAATTGGTATTAGTGAGTAAATTAGCCAAGTTTAATGGTTTAAGGTCTTGGCAAATGTGTCTGTAAATCTGAATATCTGTTAACACCATCTTTAGGAAAAAGATGGAAACTCTAAATTTCCTATCCATTAATTCAAGTCTCTTTAAGTATTTTAACATCTTTAATCGTGCTTTGATAGCTTTACATTTATATTTTCTCATTATATTATTTAATTTTTTTATTACATAGCACACCTCTAAACCAAACTATGCCTCAGGTTAGGTTTAATTTAACCCAAAGATCGGATCATCTGGATTTGGATAGACATTTGCAACATGTAAAAGCGAACAAAGGCATGTAAAAATCTAGTTACCGTATTTATCGATTAGCTCATTTAAAGTGTTGCAGAAGCTTTAATTTTCTATTCAGATTCACACAGCAAGCACATTGTGTCTTTTTATTTGTTTAAAGATGTGACAGAGGCCATTATTCCTCAATTGAGTTACAGTGCTAATAAACTTATGTCACCGTTTTATAAAGCTAGAAGCAATTCGAGGTCATAGACATTTACTAGGAGACAAAATGGCCGCTTAGACTGCTTATGCTGCTTTTGGTAGCTTAAAACATCTGACCCTGCTAACCTTTTTCTCTTGTTTTTGTGGGTGTGTCAGATCTACCTCCCCCTCCGGAGCCACCGCCATGCCAGGGCCTGCGTTCCCATGGGCAGAGGAGCATAGGACCGGTGGGCAGCCCTGGCGAATGGAAGGCCTCATCTCTGGAGAGGCAGCATATCGGAAGCTGCGATGAGGTGAGGAACTCTTTGGAAAGGCAGACTCGTACATCTCTGGAGCGCCACAGACATGGCCAGGAAAGACTCGGCTCCATGGAGAGAGCAGACGAGGCTAGGAGAGCACAGAGGAACGGCCCTGTTTCAGGTACAAATGTAAAAAAAGAAATCTGTTTAATGTCTGTGGAATTTTTTGTACAATACTGTGAATGGATGGATGGATGGATGGATGGATGGATAGAAAAGGGGAATGTCTAAATAGAGATATAGAGAGTGGGTTGGATAGATAGATAGATAGATAGATAGATAGATAGATAGATAGATAGATAGATAGATAGATAGATAGATAGATAGATAGATAGATAGATAGATAGATAGATAGATAGAAGAGGGAGAGTGGAATGGAGTATAAAAGGGGAGAGGGATAGACAGACCAACAGGCAGACAGACAGATAGATTCTGCGTATGTTCAGCCTTAGATCTCTTAAAAATGTCTTCACTCATTTGTTTAACTTTTTTTTATTTAAAGACATCACAGTTTTGAAACCTCTTTCTTTTTAGAAATTTCTGCATCTCGACAAAGAATAAAAACGGAATAATTGCTATTGTCACTGAATCACATCCTCAAATCCTCACTATTGTTCAGCGGAGACTGGAATCTATTCACACGTCACAATGAAACAATCAACGCTGTGATTCCGCTCACGGCTCGACATATTTTTCTGCTGTAAGACATCAAAGTCTGGAGCTAATCAAGCGAGTCATGAGCAACTTGTCACCAATATTCTGAACGAGCAAAGCTAAACTTTCCAGAGACCCTCAACTCCAGATGTGACCCTGATGTTCAATTAGAAAGCCTGCTGTGAAGAAAATAGACCTAAAGATTGACTTCTGGTCTCCAGTTGCAGGCACACACACACACACACACACACTGCAAATCGGCCTTCTCAGTTTTCTGTGGGATCATTAAGCCCAAACGCTTTAAAGGTCAGGCAAAGTCGGTAGTCATGACTGGTTTCTGGTAGCAAGCCTAACAAGGTCTCCAAGGAATTTGGTGTTGTATGAAGAGCCCTGATGGAACCCAGTTCTTGAACATTCTCATGATGTTTTCTTTTTCCCAAAACACTTAGTTTGTGGTCTGTTTTCCTTTTTTACAGAGGAGGCCATGCCACCCTATAGCAGACCATCCTTTCCGTCTCCCGGAGGTCACAGTTCACCCGGAACCTCATCCTCCAGAGGATCAACAGGTCCCCGGAAAGGGGAGGGGCCACGAGGGCAACACCAACGCTCCAACACCGAGCATGGCGACTCCGGATACTCTGGGACCAACGGCCAGGGAGAATACTCCGGAGAGTTATGTAAGTACCTCTGGACTAGGGCCAGACATAACTAATCAATGATGGCTAATTGATCGTTAAGAATTTTGTCAGTCATAATTATTGATGGCTTTTAATTAACGTTCTACACTGGTGGAAAATAAATGGAGTAAGATTCCTGAACCGTGGTGTGACTTTATACAATCAAAGTGACATTTATTTGCAAGTTGACCAATCATTGTAAAGCCCCGCCCAAAACATAACTTTGTCACCAAACGCACTCCCTTATATCTTATTTTAAAAGAAAGAAATGGATTATTAAGTGAATTATTGTGTAACTATTTAGTGTTAATCACGTGGAAAAATCTGAGAGTCTAACTACAAAAACCCGGGAGTCTGTTTAACCGGGGTTTCCTAGGACCCAGGGGAGTCTAAGTGTCTGAAAAACTACCAATTTCAATTTATTTTCTGTTTCTTACAGAGTGCAAAGCTGCGGATCGAAGCTAGAATCAAAACGAAAAAAAGAAAAAAAAATTTCTGCCTCGGCGATCTGGCAATTTTTCTGTCGGTGCGACGGACTCGTACGGCACGTCAGAAAGAAGAGACCCGACGACGTGGAAAGGTCGACCGGAAAGGCAGCGATTGTGTGTAAATGTGATGTAAAGACGGAAAGTTCGCCATTCGTCGATTCGATGTTTTTTTTTTCTGTCTTTTTTGCAAGAACAAACTAAACAAACACTTTCCTACCCTTTGAAACGGACAGCCTTTCCTTACAAAGAAAAAAAGAAGAAGAAGAAAAACAAAAATGGATCTCGTTTTGAGTCTTTTAGTGAACTGAAGGGGGGAGAAAAAAAATCCTGTAAATATGAAAAATGGAAAATAGTTGAAATTGCATCGCTATGCAAGCCGGATTCCGTTCGCTCACCTGCTCGACGTTCCTCATTTGTAATATATGTGAATTTTTGAAATATTTCGAAAGGCTGTGGTGCCATAAAGAGTTCCTGGATTCCGTCTCTCTATCCGTCCGTTCAGTCGTTGTTTCTCTTCGTTTGTTGCTGTTATTCGAAATGATTTTATTTTGCACTGCGATTTTATTGAAAAGCACAAAACAACACCACCACCACCATCATGGCTCCTGCTGACATAAGGCACTGCGAGAAGGGAGATGTATTGATGACATTGATGATGTTGATGATGATGATGATGATGATGATGAGAAAAGGAGGAAGAGGAGGAAGAAAAGTTGCTGTACTGTAACTAGAGAACATATATAGTCGTGTACAGAGATATATTAAAGTACTTTTGTGTGTGTTTGGTTGCACGTTTCAGGGTTCGGTTCTTCTGAGGTCGACAGAGAAACAGGAAATACGTCACTGTAATAAAGCTATTTTGAGTAATAAGGCGTCGCTACACCGCCGAGCTAAAACTCACGCTGCGGCCGGAATTGCATGCACTACGCTTGAGTTCCAACGCATTCCCTGACCATTAAAAAAAAAAGCTTTTCTCTATAGTATGATTCAGACGTGCTACGTCCGCCATGTTGATATCGTCACATGACAGACGACGTCACAACAGCGGGTAACGTTTAACTTGAATGGTGATAAACGAGTGCAATTGAACCACATGGAACATTTTTTTCCTGAAGTATTTAAAGCTTCTTTCAGCTCTTGTAAATTCCGCGCCGCCGCTTTCTTTCCGCCGTTTTGGAATATGACGAGTCGTCTCTCCCGCGGGATCATGGAATAGTAAAGTGTCCATTGTTTGTGTATTCCAGCATCCGGGCGGAAGCGATGGATCCACCGGGAACTTTTCACACACTGTTTTTCCACAATACTAACAATACTCGCTTTTATACTGTCTGAGATTTCAGACGCAGATTTTATCTATAACACCACCTGTAACACTCATTTAACACTCATTTACTTCCATTTACTTTCTCTCTGTCAATTCTATTCAATTTCAGTTCTTTGTCTCCCTCAGTGATTTTTTTCTCTCTTATTTTTTCGTCCTCTTTCTCTTCCTACTATATCTTTCTATTCGTTTAGCTTTTTTCTTTCTCTCTTTCCCTCTCATTGTCATTCATATCTACTCTCTATCTTTCTTTCTCTTCCCTCTCCCTCTCTCTCTCTTTCTCTCTTACTACACCCCCTTTCTCTTTCTCTCTTTCTCTCTCTCTCTCTCTTTATCATTCTCTCTCCACCTCTCTCTATCTCTTGCGCTCTCATTCTGATATTATGTCTCTCTCAAGCTCAGTCTCTCTTTCTCTCGCTCTCTCTCTTTTGTTTTCTCCTCCCCCTCTCTCTGTCTTTCTCTCTTACTACCCCCTCTCTCTCTTTTTCTCTTCCTCTTTCTATCTCTCGTTTCCTTTCTCTCTGTCTCTCTCTATCATTTTGTCTCCACCTCTCTCTTTCTATCTCTCTCTCTCATTCTGATATTCTCTCTTTCTCTCTCTCGCTCAGTCTCTCGCTCTCTCTCTCTCTCTCTTTCTCTTTCTATCTGTCTTGTGTTTATTATCGTGATTTTTTTTTGGTTTTAGTGATTTTATCGGATTGTCGCGTCACTGAGCACTTAAAACACAAGTGATTTTGAAAGCCATATGAACACCAATAACACGTGTATGTTTTGCTCTGAATTCTGACGCACCTCCTGTTTTAGTGCTTTCGCAAAACGAAACGAGGACACGCGGAGCATCGCAGGAAAAACGCGGCTAATCCACGGGCGCAGCTGGACAGCCGCTAGAACCGATCGTCCGATGTGTTTTTTTTTGTTTGTTTGTCTGTGATGAAATTCTAATTTATTTCGCGTTAATATTACAAGCTGAAAAAATCTCCGTTCGGGACTAACGACTAACGCTGAATGAGAGGCTTTTTATTAAGCGATATTTATTCTAGCATTTTAGTTTTAAAGCACTTATTGTTTCGATTTTCTACGTAAAATCCCACACGATGATGACGCCGATTACGAAGACCAAATTCCACTATGCAGGACTATGCAGGAAATCAATCGTCTCTCAAACGCAGACGCTCACAAATTAGCGGCTTGTAGCTCTACGATTAGCATTACATGACATAATGTTAGCGCTTTAGCACGCTTTAGCATTTGCTAGCGGTAAAGATCTTAGGATATGACGATCAGGATTACTAACACAATGATGTTTAATCTCTAAACCGTGTGCTGGCGAATTGAATCTAATTTAATCGAACGAGCGAGATTTGATCTCTCACTGCCGACCAATCACGCGCCGATTCTAACCTATTTTTGATTTTTCGTGTTTTTTTTTTTTTTTTATGACCTTGGAAATTAATTTATGTTTTAATGTATTTAATAAAGTTTTTTTTTACTGTCCTAAGTTTAGGAAAGTAATCTGGTACGATGACTGTTTATTTTTATTATTTTTTTAAAATAAAAAAATATTGTTGCTCAGATTTTCTCTTGGACCGCCATGTTTTTGCAGTTATTTGGGGAAAAATGAGGTGCGGAGAGTATCTCAGGTTATTTGACATATATTTTGGTGGTGTTCCGGGTGTGTGTGTGTGTGTGAGGGCGCACGTGTGTGTGTGTGTGTGTGTATGTATATATGTGTATATATCCATATGTATCCTCACACAGATGGACATTTTGAGTTTGCTAAAGAAATCGAAAGCTCTTTTTGGTGTCTTTATTGAGCTTCTGTCCTTTAAAAATTAATTTTAATGTTGATTTTAATTTTAAGTTAAGTTCATTTGTGCCGGTTCGCTTTCTGTCTATAAAAATGACGATGTCAGTTACAGAAACATACCAAAATGGATAGCGATATTTCTAACGTCTGATGCATTCAGTGTCTTTTTTAATGCTAATGTTTTGTTTTTCTTCTTTAAAAAACGAATAAAAAGAACAGTGTTGGATGTTTTTTTTGTATTTATTAAAATAATAAAGGTTTATTGTGAAAAATGCAAAAAAAAAGTTTGTGAAATATGAAACGTTTCTCCATTAATTTCTTCTCATGGTTATATTTGCAGTTCGTACAGCAAGAGATGCGAGACACCGCGTACTTTTGTGTCCCGCTACACTTTTATTTAGTTATATTTTGGAAGGTTCCGCCATGTCCTGTCTCACTTTTTTTTTGTTTTGAAAAAGCCACAAATTTTAATAGCTAATAATCGTGTTGCCTTTTGCCTTTTTACCAAGATAAAGAAAAATAAATGTAAAAAAAATTAGGAAAACAGACAAATTCGAACATTTTCATCTGATGTTTCTCTCTCTCTTTTTCTCTTTCCTCTTTCTTTTCTTTTTCTTGATCTCTATCACTTTTATATTTTTCCCTCTGTCTTTTATTACCCTTTTTTCTGTCACTCTTTCTGTGTCACAGCTTATCTATTTCTCTTTCTCTCTCTCTCTCTTTCACCCTTTCCACAAACTCCATCACTTTTCTGTCCCACCTGTCTGGTCGTCACCTACATGACCTTGAGAACAAAAAAGGAGGATAAAAATGGACACTCTTGGACTTTTTATCTGGTTACTTTAGTGTCATGACAATACAAGTGTGTGTGCATGTGTGTGGATGGGGTGTGTGTGTGTGTGTGTGTGTGTGTGTGTGTGTGTGTGTGTGTGTGTGTGTGTGCATGGGGGTGTGGGGATGGGTGGGTGTGCATATGTATGTTTGTGTGCGCACAGTATTCGGTAGTATTTCTTTCATCGAATAGAAATGTAGAATAATTCCGTCAGACTGAAAGGGATTTAAAGATCAATCAACCAATCAACCAATCAAATTATAAATCAATTAATCAATTATCTCAAATCATTCACAAAAATAAAGACGTCCTACAATAAAAAACTAAAACAAATAACCAGCTTTTTCAAAATATGCTGAGTGTAAATAAAATGATAGATAGATAGATAGATAGATAGATAGATAGATAGATAGATAGATAGATAGAAGTGCAGACAGGTGGATGGACAGACAGATAGATAGAAAAAGCAGAGTCGTAACAGTGTGTGTTTTGCTGCACCCACCACTTCTCTCTTTCTCTCTCTCTCTCTCTCTCTCTCTCTCTCTTTCTGCTGCAGTAGTTTTACCCTTCTACACAATGGCCGTAATGTTGCAGGTCTTTGATTTCTGCCAGCGAAGCAAGTTTTCTCAGTTTTTCTCAATTTCATGCCTTTTCCTTTCTCATTTTTCACTCACTTCACCTCAGTGTGTGTTTCTTTCTGCACTTCCTGCTTTCTTTAGCAGGGTGAGTTCCAAAGCTGAGATAAAGCTGAAGTAATGGAGACATAGTTGACATATTAGATGCCTATACACACACACACACACACACACACACACACATTGAATAAACTATATACATAAACCGCGTATGTGTCGAAACATTCCAAGAGGCGAATGCTGCTCTTTCTTTCTCTTTCTCTCTCTTCTCTCTCTCTCTCTCTTTCTCTCTCTCTCTCTCTCTCTTCTCTCTCTCTCTCTCTCTCTTTCTCTCTATTTCTCTCTCTCTCTCTTTCTCTCTCTCTCTGAGCAGATTGGTAGTTGAGTGCAGTGCGAGAGGGCAGCGATAGCAATACAACACCATTTATCACACATGTCTACATGGAGTCAGCTTCTGGAGACGAGTACAGATAACTCTCTCTCACTCTCTCTCTCCCTCTTGCTCTGTCTCGCTCTCTCTCTTTTTCCCTCTGTCTCTCTCTCGCTCTCTAGTGTCAATGATTCTATCAGATTGTCAAAAAAACACCCACCTTCAGTTTCTGATCATTTCTCTCCTGATTCTCAGAACATCAGTATTAATAAATTAAGACTATCAGTATTTCTAATAATCAGGAAGGAAGGAAGAAATAACACACATTACATTTTTTTCAATTGATGATCCATTTATTTCAGTGATGTCATATTTTTGTTTCGAGCGACTAATAATCTGATAAATTCCCTGATATTTCTTTTGCTTTTAAGGTGTTTTTATTATTGGATGTCGATTTAGTGATATCGGTTACACCGATAAATGTTTTGGGCTGATTTATATTTATAATAAGTCAACACCAAAACTCTGCAGTCATTCTTTCATTCTCTTTCCTGTATTTGAAGGATGACAGAAGGTCGCTAGAATCAGCCTATTATACCACACGTCTTTCATGGAATTTTAATTCCTCACATCGTTTTAGTCTCGCTCAGACTTCCCTTTTGTTGGCGTTTTCTTCCATTAAAGCGCTCCTTTGAGTCGTGCTGAACTGAAATCTACGGCACTGAAAAAAGTCCATTTCAGGAATAGGAAAAAGCTTCTTTTAGGAATTCACGATGACCTCAAGAGACCTTGAGTGAGCTGCAGGTACCGGAGCCCGGATCTCCTCCAGCAGCATCATCAGCAGCAGCAACAGCAGCAGCAGTACCGTACCACAGCCTCCGGGCAGCTTTTAGCAGCGTCTGGCAACATAATGAGCATCTCTTAATCAGCCTCTAATTGTTAGAGCGTGATTGTTAGTGACCTGGCTAATGGGAATGGCCCTGATTAACGATGTGTGCTCACACACAGTAGGAGACGCCGCCCCGTACCCCTGACTCATCCAGTCATTAAAGCATTTATTAATTAAAATGTAGAGATGAGGCAAAGATGGAACACACACATGACAGGTGGCATTTTTGGCATTTCTTTACAAAGAAAATGACATTATTCATTTTCTTTTCCTTCTGTAAATAAATATTAAGATACTTTATAATTTCCACGATTCTATATAATACTTGTGCTTTTTTTTTCCTTGGTAAAATTATAATAAAAATTAATATCACTATAACTATAAACTGTTTTGTTTTCACAGAATAATTTCTGCCGTATGTTCACAGTTTCCTATAATCAATCCGAATCAAATGAATCGATTCGGAATTGATTTAATGATTCAGTTCTAAGAGCCGCCTTCTTCGTTAACCGTCACATGACGTTGTTCTCTTCTCAGCCGAGAAAGATGTCTGAGTCACCGCTTCTTATCTATATAATCAACAATCTGTCAACTATATCATTTCATTTAAAATAGCTTTTTTTATTTTTTACTTTTGTATAATCTATATTGTCTATAGACAAATACATTTTTGGGACACCAAATTGTACTTTTGGGACCCCTGGTAGGGTCAGTTAGTTAGCTTATGCCTTGGACTGGCTCTGATCGGTAACAAAGAAGAAAATATTGTTAAATAATTTATTATAAACTTTAGTAATGACTTTAGAAACTAATTTCAAAACATCCGGTCCTAATTAAGTTTGGTATCTGTAATCACACACTCTGCTGTCTCGAGTCCGGTTTCGTCCTAAAATCATCTCCGGGAGTTTTTCCTTGTCTCTGATGTCTCAGGTTTCCATTGGGGTTAAAAATGGATTTATTTTTAAAAATGTACAATTTCTCATTTACATTTTTGTATTTCTGTAAAGCCCTACAGTTGTGTTTTCTAAATGTAGACGCATAAATGATGACACAACTGTTTGCGTTTTTATAACTGTTTTGCACCGTGGCTGCTAAAACTAAAACGGAACTTCTGTCTCTCCACACTGCAACCTGTCAATCAGTATCGGGGGGCGGGACTATACCATAGTGACATCACTCACAGTCGAGGGGAAAGGCTGAGATTATTTTGAATCTCTTTTTGTATGTTGTACCAAATGATTTAATTGATGGAGGTAATTGGTGAATTTGAGGTGGACGTCATGATGATACTTTAAATATCCATCATAAAACAAATGTATTTTAATGTACATTAGGCAATAAATGAGGTGTCTCTTTAAACCTCATTCTTCTTCCTGTAAAAAATTATAAAAGCATTTGTTCCTTAAAAATTGTCAGGCCTGGATTGCAGATCAATCTTTTCTTTTCTTTTCTTTTCTTTTCTTTTCTTTTCTTTTCTTTTCTTTTCTTTTCTTTTCTTTTGTTGTCTTGTCTTGTCTCGTCTTTTCCTTTCTTGTTTTTTCTTTGTCTTGTCTTGTCTTTTCCTTCTTGTTTTTTTTCTTTGTCTTGTCTGTTGTTTTGGCTTTTTTCTTTTTTTGTTTTCTTGTCTTTTCGTTACTTGTCTTTTCGTACTTGTCTTTTTCGTTACTTTGCTTGTTTTCTTTTTTGATTTGCTTTTTTCTTTTTTTCTTTCATTTCTTGTTGTTCTTCTTCCTTTTTCGTTTAAAGCAAATTTGTTCCTTAAATTGCATTTCTGGAGGTTTTTGCTCATGTTTTTTTTTCTTTTCTGTTTTCTTTTTTTATTTTCTTTTTCTCTTCTTTTTCTTTTTTTGTCTTTTTTTTTTCTTTTGTTCCCAGGCTTGTCTTTTTGTCTGGATGCCGATCTCTTTTTTTTTTTCTTTTTTTCTTCTTGTCTTTTTTCTTTTTCTTTCTTTTTCGTAGTGTTGTCTTGTCTTGTCCTTCTTCTTTTTGTTTTCTTTTCGTTTTTTTTCTTTTGTTTTCTTTTCTTTATTTTCTTGTCTTTTTGTCTTTTTTTGTTTTCTTGTTTTTTCTTGTTTCGGTCTTTTTTTCTTTTGGTTTTTTCTTTTCTTGTCTTGTCTTGCTTTTCTTTTTTTTCTTTCTTGTTTTTCGTTACTTGTCTTTTTTTTTTCTTTTCGTTACTTGTCTTTCTTGTCTTTTTTGTTTTTTGTTCTTTGTTTTTTCTTGTTTTCTTTTCTGTTTTTTATTCTTTTTCTTTTCTTTCTTTTCTTTTTCTTTTTTCTTTTCTTTTCTTTTCTTTTCTTTTCTTTTCTTTTTTTCTTTTCTTGTTTTTTTTCCTGTTTTTTTTTTTTCGTCTTGTCTTTTTTGTCTTGTCTTTTCCTGTCTTTTCTTGTTTGTCTCGTCTTTTCTTTTAGTTTAAATGATTCTAATGTTTTTTTAACAATGGCTGCTTCATCAAGGAATAATAATTTTCTTCTTTCGTGCTTAGTTATTGCCTGACAGGATGAAGCTACAGTCTTCATTATACTAATAAAGTCTCGGTGGGGTAATTGGTATCTTGTAGAATGAATTATCCTGAATTGTGTACTTTAACTTCCTGAATGATCTTCTCCATTCATTCAGCTTCAGAAACACACGATTGTGCCCATTATTTTCAGTCACACAAGCAAAAATGTGATTTACGCCTCCTTTTAATTTCTTTCGCATCAGGTGATTCGAGGTTATTAGATAAAACCTCTGTGATGACACGTCCCACTGAAGCAGCAAATTAACATCAAGGTAACAGCAAGAAGGAACGTCTGATCCCCTCCTGTACGGATCTCTTGAGAAGCGCAAACCGTCCCTCGCTTCATTCAAGGCTTCGTTTGAGCATCAACCCCTAATTCAATTCTACTGTCAACCACTAAAACATCTCCTATCCTGTTTCGTCATGACTCGTTTGTAATTTTGACTTCTAGGTAATGTGTGTTGTGAAGACTTGGTACTTGGTGGCAAAACCTTTGATGTCATTTACAGAGTTCAGACATTTCTTATAGTTGGCTGCCAGGTTTGCACACGTCCCAGAAGGGATTTTGTCCCACTCCTTTATGCAGATCCTCTCGAAGTCACTAAGGTTTTGAGGATGACGTTTGTCAACTCAAACCTTTCGCTCCCTCTACAGTTGTTTTTTTAATCTGGAGACTGACTAGACCACTCCAGGACCTTAATGTGCTTCCTCTTGAGTCACTGTTTTGTGTCCCTGGACTTGTGTTTTGGGTCATACTGAAATACCCATCCATGACCTGTTTTCAATGCGCTGCTGAGAAAAGGAGGTTCTCACCCAAGATTTGACAGTATATGGTCCCGTCCATCATCCCTTTGATGGGGTGAAGTTGTCCTGTCCCCTTAGCAGCAAAACACTCCAAAGCATAATGTTTCCCCCTCATGTTTGACGGTGTGGATGGTGTTCTTGGGGTCATAGTTAACTCTTTCTCCAAACGTTGATGCCAAAGAGCTTGATTTTGGTCTCATCTAACCACAACACTCTGAAGTTTGAAGTGGTGGAGAGTCCCCCCCTCCCTTCCCCAATAATTTTTCTAGAGCTTGAGCATCATTTCATTCATCTTTTTAAAAAAATGTCAGTAAGGAGATGCCGCAGTGGCAGAACAAGTTGTTTTAAGATTTAAGGTACTCTTAAGAACAGTGGTAAAGATTTGCCAGCACACTGCAGTGGGGAAGTGGTAGTGTGGTGGTTAAGGTGTTGGAGTCCTAATTGGAAGATTGTGGCTTGATTCCCAGCACCACAACTTTGCCACTGCTGGGCCCCTTAGCAAAGCCCTTTACCCCCAATTGGTCATAAAACGGACATAAATGTAAGTCGCTCTGGATAAGAGTGTCTGCAAAATGCTGTAAATGTAAAATTTTTTATTATTTTCAGCGTACAGCTGTATAAAAACCGCATGAGAATTTATTTCATAATCTGCTTTAACAGTGATATCTAGGGACTTGTGGAGTCAAAGACTAATACCGGTGGAGCCAATATTATAAAACCGATATCTTATATCGGGAAAAAACATCGTTTAAATCAATTATCGGTCAATTCTTAGTACAAACCCTGCAGCTGTTTTTGTGCTTATATTTATTTGTATGTCTGTTTATCCCACCGGTTGTGCCTAGTAAGGATTAGTGTGCACCGGATCAAATTGGAGTGAATTTTGAGCACCAGGGCATTAAATTCACGTTGCTCTAAGCCACTCTGGCACTCACAGTCGTGCTTCTTGTCCTTCAGGTTATCAGTTCTGCGAGATGAAGGCGTGTCTCTGAATAGGAATGTCTGCTAAATAAGTGTTTGTATCTAATAGGATTTATACGATTAGATTCTGGAATTGATCCGAACTGGCTGAAGGTGACACCAAGGTCAATTGTCTGAATCATTGTTTGTAAAATACTCTGGACAGACGGACGGATGGACGGATGGACGTGGAGAGAGAGACACGGAGACGGAGAGATACAAAGACGGAGAAACTGAGAGATGGAGAGACAGAGACGAAGACGGAGACAGTGGTGATATGTGATCATTACATTATTATTTAGGGTTGTTTTCAATCATTTTGCAAAAGTTTTACCCCCACAGATTTTAAATACATATAAAGAGTAATTCGACAGAGACACCAGAAAACATAGGGATGCGCCCACAGACAGAGAGAGAGAGGGACCGATTAAAACAAGTAGACAAACTTGTAGACAAGTAAACAGACTTGGAGACAAAAAAGAAATTGACATGCACAGAATGAGAGATTAAAAACAGAGACAAAAAAATAGCGAGAGACGGACAGGTGGAGAGCGTGAGACAGACAGAAAAAATGACAGTGACTCAAAAAAGAGTTTTGAAAAGAGAAAAAGTGTGAAAATACAGTAGAAAACGATGGAATAAGACAGACAGAAGAAGGAAAGACAGACACAATTAAATAGAAATGTTAATCAAGGTAAGTTAAAGGTTAATTTAGGATACGGGTTCAGTCCTTCACATGACATTTAACTGAAACATAAACATGAACTGATAGTTTATGTCTGCACTTAACTGTACATATAAAGAGCTTTTGGGTCCCTCTGTTTAAAGCAGTTCTGTCTCCTCTTCGTTCAGTAAAATCAGACGTTTGTCATTTTCCCGCTTAAACCATCGACCATAAACATCCAAAAGCTTGCGTAATAAAACATTTTTGAAATTTTTAACCGCCGTACGAACACTGCCTCAGAGGGACCGCCAGTCACATCTCGCTATCCAATTTGTGTTACACTCACCGATCACTTTCACGCTCGGTTCGCTCCCGTCGTGAGAAGAAAGAACAGATTAGCAGCTACACTTCTGCATGCTGGAGCCTCTAATTAAAAACACAAACTGGGAAAATGAACATCTGGTGACACGGCACATGAGGGTCCAACCCAAAAAAAAAACGGATTAACATCCTACGCTTTTTTAAAAGTATTTACAACAACTGAGCGTAGACATTGCACGAGATCGTCACATACAGGATATATGCACTGAAATACGCTGGGGACGACTGTGCAGATATCTGAAGAAATGGTAGATTTCCATTAACAGCATTTGGCAGATGTCCTCATCCAGTGCGACTTACATTTACCTCATTTTAATCCAACTGAGCCGTTAAGGATGGAGGGCCTTACTGAGGCGCCCAGCAATGGTAGCTTGGGGTTGCTGACATTTAGTGGAAATTAACTGGACTATGGCATTGTATTCCGATTACGGTTTAAAAGTTCAACCCGAAGAAAAATGCTACATGTAAAAGCCTTAGTCAGAATTAAAAAGTGTTAAAATTGCTTAACTGTTCGACCAGTGCTCACAACCTTGGGGTAACTATGGACAATCAGTTATACTTTTCCTTACATGTTGCCAACATAACACGAGCTTGCAGGTTTCTCCTTCATAACATTAGAAGGATTCGACTATTCCTAACTACTCAGGCCACCCAGTTGCTTATGCAGTCTTTTGTCATTTCTAAACCAAACTACTGCAACTGATTCAGAATGCAGCTGCACGTGTTGTTTTCAACCTACCAAAGATTTCACACACCACTCCACTAATGCGCTCCCTCCATTGGTTCCCAGTAGCTGCATGCATCAGATTTAAAACACTGATGCTCACCTACAAAGCCAAAAACAGAGCATCACTTTCTTACCTCCAAGCACTCATCACTCCTCGCATGGCACCACACTGGCGCTCCCTCAGATCTACAAGTTCTGCTCGACATGTTCCACCATCCCCTAAAACATAAGGGAGGTCTGCCACAAGACTTTTCTCTCTTCTGGCACCAAGATGGTGGAATGAACTTCCCATCAATGTCAGAACAGCAGGCTGTCTTCAAGAGATGATTGAAAACCCACCTCATTCAAAAATACCTAGCTTTTAACATTAAATCCCATGCTGCTCTTTTAACGTTTTTTTGTTTTGTTGTTGGTACACTGATTTGTGAATTATTGTATCAGTATTGAGCTGTTCAATGATGTGACTTAAAGTACTTTTGTACGTCACTCAGGACAAGGGCGTCTACTAAATGCTGTAAATGTAAATGTAGATTTCATTCGGGTTGGGAGAGGTGGGATAAAACTTTTTATGTTCAGGTCCCATGTGAACGACCTATTTGGGTTAAATTGTGTGATCATCCTTCCGCACATACCTGATCTTGGCGTAATTTGTCAGGAAGTTACAGACAGATTTTTGTTTCCATTCCAGGTGGCAAAATTTTAGTAGTACGACTCTCACCAATCATTATTACAGACTTTTATTCACAGGCTTTTGCTCTCAGGAGGGAGAGTGGCAGAAAATCGATGGTTCATATCAACACACCTCTATACAAAAACTCAGCTTCTTATGCTCTGTATTTTTATGAAATATTTTAGCAATCGCACATACTCACACAAACACATGCTAAACATCAACACGATGCCCATCAACCGCAAGATTAAGTAACGCAGCTCATCTTTATAGAAATATAAACATGGGTAATAATAAAATTCATAGTGACAGACGAGCCATGCACATGTCACAACATTATTCCAGCTGAAAGCGTTCATACGTATAAACACCAGTTCGAAATTGATACCGCCTCACGTATACACTCAAGCCTTTAATCAGAACGACCTTAGACGCAATGGCAAAAAATGTGCATGTAAATGGGGCCGATGTTTTACATCTAATTGACTTTTCTGGAAATTCTGGAAATGCATTTTTCCAGGATTTTTGTGCTGGTTTTGTTTTAGTGCTAACTTTTTTTGCCCCTAGAATGCCCTGTGCTAGCTAAAAGCACACGCACAGATTTGACTTCAGTAAGGTTAGTTATGAAGTGTGTTCGCGCTCAATACCGATTTCTGATAATGCCACAAATGCTAAATGGTATTTCAAAACCGATGAACAAAACAAAAGAGATGCTCTCACACACACACCACACACACACACACACACACACACACACTGATTCCTCCCTGCTTGGTTGCCTCACTCTCTGTATCATCCTAATGAAGATGGATTCATTTCATCTGTTTCCTGACACAGACCTAGCCATCCCCTTAGTCGTGTCATCCTTTCTTCCTCTAGCGACTTTTGTCTTGCACGCTTTCACAGATTTCTCTCTGTCTTTCCTTACGGGTCTGGTGAGATCTGGGCCACGACTGAGTGACCGTCTCGAGCCCCGGTGAAAAGGGTAAAGAATTTGTCACCTCTGTCAACAAGGGCCCAGACAGCGAAGACGATATCGTTAATCTCCTGACGTTTGGATATTGTATTAACCTTTCTAGTGGAAAGAAATCCTGGCGGCTCATTAGTCTGGCAAAGGGAGACGGGAGCGGAGTAATCAATAGAACAAGCTTTCGACAGGATCGTGAGTTATACCGCTGCGTTTACACATGCTCACCCTGCAGCTGATATGATAAGCGGGTGCCTCAACTAATTATAGCCACGTGGCGAGGATGAGGGGACGTTCGATTTGATGTGACGTCCAACGCTTTATCAAGAGTGACGAAAGTCGAGCGAAACAGCAGATAAAGATCAGATGCTGAAGAAATTCCTTTACATTTCTAAAATTTAGTTTATGTCCTAATATTTCTTCTTTTTCTTGTCCAGCTGAGCATTTAAGGGGTAGGGGCCTTGCTCAGGAGGTAATAGCTTGGTGTTGCTGGGGATTAAACCCACAATCTTCCAATTAGCAGTCAAACACCTTTACCACTGAGCTACCACTTTCCATCCTTAATAAAACTAACCACCACTTTAAGTCGTTACTTGTACTTGTTGGTTGTTAGGATAGTATAGTGCCTATTAGGGATAGGACAGTATAGTGCCTATTAGGGATAGGACAGTATAGTGCCTATTAGGGATAGGATACTATAGTGCCTATTAGGGATAGGACAGGTATAGTGCCTATTAGGGATAGGATAGTATAGTGCCTATTAGGGATAGGACAGTATAGTGCCTATTAGGGATAGGATACTATAGTGCCTATTAGGGGTAGGAAATAAATACGATTATTTAATGCATGGTAATGCAGATGCGGTCGAATCTGAATCCATTCAAAAATTGTTTTTTTTTATTTCTAAATGTTAATTGATAACGTAATGTTGACGGAACGCAGAAGACAGAACCAAAAAGCGCCCGGACAAACTGTAGCATACACAAGATGTATGATGGTGGGAGAGGAGTGGCAGATCACTCTGTCCAAAATTACATGCTATACTTTACTTAAATGTCAATAGGTGTGTGTGTATGTTACTTTTTCTGCTGCGCCATTGAACAACAATCAGCTCATTGGTCTTATTAGTATTCAGAGTAAGGTTGTTAGTTGACATCACACTGACAGGCGCTAAAGCTCTTCCCTACAGGCCGTCTCATTGTCATTGCTGAGCAGCCTTACCACTGCGCTGTCAATTTGACTACGGAGTTGAAGCCAGGCACAGGTATGCAGAAGTCAGTAAAGAGAAAATGGAGGATTGGGCTAAGCACACAGCCTTGTGGTACACCAGTGTTCAAATTGAGAATAGTGGAGTCATGATTATTCAGCCTACCAGACTGTGTTCTGTTAGTGAGAATATCCAATGTCCAATTGCAGAGGGAGGAGCTAATGCCAAGACCAGTGAGCTTGAAGATAAGCTTTGATAGAATTACATTATTGAAAGCATTATTAACGACTACAAATAGCATTCTGATATATGTGTTGTTATTATATAGGTGAGTCGGGGCAGAATAAATAGCAGAGCTTATTGCATCCTCTATAGACCTGTTTGGTTTGTAGGCAAATTAGAATGGATCAAGTGTTAGGGATAGGCTTGTTTCTCAAAAGAGGACCAGTTTCTCAAAACACTTTGCAATAACGGGAGTCAGAGCGACAGGGCTGAAGTCATTCCACTGCATTGGCTCTTTTGATACTGGTATAACTGTTGTTTGTTTTAAAGCAGGTGGCTAAGATAGCCTGGGCCAATGAGAGTTTTAAGATTGAGGTAAAGACCTCAGCCAGCTGTACAGCACAGGCTCTGAGAACTCAGCCAGGGTACACATCATATGCGTGCTAAATAAATCTGGCAAAAGTAGTAGATCATTATTATTTAAATAATAATGATCCTGCAAGCAGTGAAATCAGACAAAAATACTCGCATCCAATACTGTTTTCCACATACTACATATTAAGAATGTGTGAAATTCCGGAGGCATGACGGCCTGTTAAAATTGTTGCATTTAGAACAGTAAATGAACGATTATAAGCGTGGGAGTCTAAAGAGTGTCTGAGATAAAGAAAAGGAATCCTCCAGCCTGTTAAAGACTTTACCGTGCGCTCACCCGTATCCTGACCTCTCATCCATCATCGTGCTTCGTTTGTGAGCAGCTCCATCTAGCAGGTCATTTGCCTTTAAAAACATGCCAATTTAGTCCTATTATGTGTTCATGGTCAGCGTTAAAATGTTTAGACTCGCTCCATCATCACTGCACTTCAGATTAATAATTGCTGGTGTTGAAGTCTTTCCGTGCAGGATGGTAACAAAGAAGGCGCCGCTGACGCCTCGACTGTGTGTTTACGCTGCAAATACCCTTTCAGTGCTACAAAGAAAGGCAAATATGAGAAGGTTGGAAAGGTGGCCGTGAACCGCTCCACGACATCATCTACAGAGTCTTTAATGTGGTTATACCAGGGTTACTTAGTGAATAGAATGCATGCAAGTAAAAAACTAAATAGAGTCTTTGAATAAGGGTCAATGCCCTCAGATAAAAGCTTTGCTATAACAATCAGCCACGATTCTAATTTACCAAGCAGCAATATAACATCACCTACAGTACGCAGAGAATATTCTGGAGATAACTTTTGTTTTGTTCAGGAACTCGAACCATAATGCCAACCACTCATGACTCAGCCTTATTATCCTTTGGACCATGGAGAGCATTTGGTTTAGTTTTTTTCTAATTGTTGTTGGTAAGAGGATCCAGGTTTATATCCCACCGCTAGTAGAGAACTATAACTGCACACTCGCTTAAATATTTTTTTTTATTATCATAGTTTCGGCATGAAAGCTTTCGTCGGAATGAAGGATAAAGGATATGCTAACAAAGAGCAATTGCAAGGGCCCATGTACCCCCTCAGTGATCTGTTTTATCAGTAGTAACAGTGTGGAATGTAGCCCAACCTCATATTCTTTCATAGGGCCCAAAACTGCTACTGCTGCACTTGGTAGGGTAAAGGTTTACTCTCTGTCTGTGTTTCTGTGACTCTGTTTGGGGACTTTTGGTTTGAAGTTCTGTGTCCCTTTTGTGGTTCATGTTTTAATAATGCTCTTTTCCTTTGATTGTTTCTATAGCCACTCAATAGTTTATTAGACCCCCTCCCTGTATTAATACCCCCTGTGCTTCAGCACAGATTTGTGAGTTGTTAATTGTGTCATTTGCTTGTTCGTTAGGATGTATATCATGTTTTCCCTGGTTCCTGGTTATTGCTTTCTGTGTTTCTCAGTGTCTGCATCTCTGCTACCATCCAAACCTGATGCATTTGGATTCACCCCCTTCTTTGCCTCCTTTGGCAGGAAAACATAAAAGGAAACAAAAGTCACAAAAGGGACACAGAACCTCAGAACAAAATTCCCTGAACACTGAAACATAGACAGAGATTGTAACACATTACAGACTTTACAGTCTTTTCCCCCTACCCTTACTGTTATAATTAGCTTTACTCTGCAAGGGCTTTTCATTAGACTTTGGACCTTGAGGTCCAAAGGTCTGGGGTGCAGTTGGTGTTCCAGTTCATCCCAAAGATGTTTAATGGGGTTGAGTCATTTATTTGAGCCTACCCTCCATACCATGTCTTCATGGAGCTCAGGGGCTTTGTGCACAGGGACATTGTCATGATGGACCTGGTTCTGTACCCGTAGAGAAATTTTAAATGCCCCTGGCCGTATAGAGTATTATTCAAAGCTGTTACCGAACATGTTCAAAATCTTTCTAGCTGAAAGATATTTGTCTTAGCAAGATATTAATTTCTCTGAAGACAGAAAAGAACTCCAGAGTCAGCATTTGTTGACAGCTACTCCATCCTTTAATTCCTAACGCACAGCCCAGAAATGATAAACTTACTGTCAATCTGTGCTGATTTGGCTCATTACAGCACCCCACTTCTGGCACAGGTTTCCTTCATAAATCTGACTAAGCAGCTCGCCGATGATGCTGTCTCGTCGAGAGATGAGGCTTTCTCACTTAATTGATGAAAAATAATTAGAAAGATGAAAAATTGTCTGTAACTTATGAGCAAGGATGGCTTACGTCAACAGGACAGCGAACAGGGACGGCAGTGGCAGCACTCTTGGCTAATGAGACCGCGAGCAGCACTAAAGGAAGACGGAGCAGCGTGAGTGTTGTAATAGCTGTAATGACTTCAGACTTGTTAAAATGATTGCAGGTCTTAAAAAGTCCTAAGTACTCGAGGAACGTTTGATAAATTAACGAGATTAGGTATGTAGTCATTTAAACTGGCAGTTTATTGTAAGGTATCTTTCTTTTGCACTTTTACAATAAGTTCCTTCAAATAAAGAAGTGGCTATCGTTCAGGTCTGGACATATTTGGTTGTGTTTTGCTTCTTATTTCATCTGGATTTTGTCACACAGACAATAAATCACAGTAAAATTCCTTTTTTTTTTAATTTCCTAGCTTAGGAATTCATGGTAAGGGCACTAATCAGCTATAATACGATGCCCCTGGAGCAGGAGAGGATAAGGAGCCTTGCTCAAGGACCCAACAAGGAGAGCTTGTCATCAGCCCAACACTTTTAATGCAGTTTCCATGAATTGAAGATTGTTGGTGAATTGGTGGTTTTGGGGCTTTCGCTTCAAATTTTTTTGCCTTGTGGGTTCTACCAGTTTTCAAAATGATTGTGAACAATGTTCATTGCATCCTAAGCATGCTTGATAGTATGGAGAAATTGCTGTCTAACTATCCGAAGCATTTTCTCAGTTTCTTTTTAAGGGTGCATCAGTTGCAGCTTGACTGTTCTGGAACACATACTCAGATCATCTGATAAACAATTCAGGACCTCAATCATTTGTGCCACTAATGGAGTGCTTAGTATTTTTTGGGTGTAAAAGTACTAAAATTCAAAAACTTGACTAGTTTTATTTTTTAACTGATTTTTATTTTGTACAAATCTCTATTAAAAGAGTTCACAGATTTGACCTTTTTTTGTTAGTTTAACCCAGGCGGCCACCAAACATGGAGGGCCAGCGAAGGTTATCTCCAACCATAATCAAATTCAAATAAACTCTGCAGGAGTTTGGACAGAGGACAGAGTTTGGTGACCCCTCTCCAAACCATATTCAAGTAGCAAGTATAAAGCAAATAGACTTCTGTATCTTATTTATATATATATATATATATATATATATATATATATATATATATATATATATATATATATATATATATATATATACTGACTATGAGCATACTTTTTTCTTTTTTTGTGTGCAAGATAAATTATGCATCACATTCGAGCTACAAGTCAAAAAAACAAAATCAAAATGGCACTGGCGAGAAAGCAGAAAAAGGAACCAAAGTTAATTAGGTAGCTTTATTAGGTTTTTGAAGTTTTAATACTTGTGTGACTCATCATTTGTTCCAAGTCCATAAAGGGGAAAGTAATCATGCGAGCGGTGCGATAAGTGCTATCAGTAATATTTTTCTCCAACACTCAATCATGTTAATTTCCCTCGCTCATTTCTACATGCAGCCTCCCTCTGTGTTTCCGATGGATTAAAGCACTTTTCCATCACTTGGCCTGATTTCGGTACTCCTGCTTTAACTGGCTATTATGGCTGCTGCAGGTAGCGACAGATAAGTGCTAATAGACGTATGATTACAAACACACAGACAACACCGGGACGGTCTGAGACGGTGTGTTGCTGGGATTCATTCACCTGCTAGTTGTAGTGCAGCTTATACACAACTTGGCTTATTAAAATGATGGATAGAGACAGAAGGTTCTCCTGCTCCAATTTTGTTCTCGTTTAGAAAGGTGCTTATTAGAGGAACACCTGAGGCAAAGCGAGACCAGGACGACTGCAACATTGCCAATAGACATGCAGAAGAATCCTGGTGCCCAGCTGACATTTCAGAGTCTCTCACTAGTGTTAAAGTCTGAAATGTGGAAAATTGGAGGTCATTTAGGTCTTTTGATATATATTATTACCGGATTTCATTAGGCGCAGTAGTACTGCCTCACTTAATCGGGTAGTTTTATTCTGAAGGGCTATTTACAAAACACTCATTGAATATTTGGTTTTGCGACTAAACATTAAGATGTTTTAAGTCTTAGAACAAAAAAATATGTATAGCCTTGTGGGTAGCGTGTCAAGCTGGATGGCGCTATTGTGCAACCTGAGTTTGAATCCTGGCTCGTTGACTTTTTCCTGAAACTCAACCCACTTACTCTCTCTTTCTCTCTCTCCTCTCTATCCCTCGTCCTCTTCCTCTCCCCTCCTCTCTCTTTCTCTCTCTTGTTTTCTCTCTCTCTCTCTTTCTCTCTCTCTCTCTCTCTCTCCTACTCTCACTCTCTCTCTCTCTCTCTCTCTCTCTCTTTCTCTCTCTCTCTCTCTCTCTCTCTCTCTCTCTCTCTCTCTTTTTACCTCCTCCCACTTCACTTCCTGTCTACTTGCTCTCCTAGCCACTCAGTTAAGCCAAAAAAACCTTCAAACCATTTACCCATTTTAAGACCAAATTTAAGAAAGTACCAGCTTTGCTTTTACTTTTGCTTGTTAAGTCGGGTTACCTTTAACATTTCACAATTTAATGTGGATTATTTCCAGTCAAATTTATGACGCAGCAAGTGAACAACCAGTTTTCGAAGTTGAAAGCTGGAAAAATAATCCGAGTGTAAGGATCTAAGCAGATTGGTGTGTAGATGACCGGATTTACCGAGACTGTTTAACTCTCTACTGCTGGAGTACTTTAAGTCCTGGTATTGACACAGATGTAACTGTAACACACAAAGTACCACCAGTATTTACCACAGGACATTTTACTACATGTTCTATAGTACTCTACAATGCTCTAATATTTTTTTCAAAATAGGTCAAATTTTTATGACTGACTGTGGTTTGAAAAAGGATGGGCAATAAAAGAGATAAAAGTGTTTAAAAATAACCTCTAATAAGTAAAACGAATCTATTTCACCATGAATAAATAAATAATGGGTTTGTAGGACAATATCCTGCATGTGCCATATAAAGAAAAGGTCTTGTTTTTCGAGGTAGTTTTGGACATGAAGCAGGTCCAGAAGAAAGTCTAAGTTCTAAGGGTTAAAAACTCGGCTGGTCTGAAGAAAGAAGCTCTTCATTATTGTATCTGTGGTTGCCATTTCTGGACTGCAACAGTCCATCCTCGGACTAAATGATTGTCTGTTGGACATTTGGTACAAATAAATCTCATCTATGAAGGCCAAAATTTTACAGCTTAAAGAACACAACTTGATGTCTTGGTGCCAGAAACCACAGCAGACCTTCAGAGGTCTTGTGAAGTTCATGCCTCAAAGTCAGAGCTGTTTTGGTGCCACAAAAGAAGTCCCACACAATAAGGGAAGTGGGAAGTGGTAACTGGGTGGTTAAGTGGTTGGTTTAGTCAGTGGTGGAAAGTAACTCATTACAAATACTTTTGTTTTAGTACTTGAGTAGATTTTTCCCCTTTTTTTAGCCTACATTTTTTTTACAGCATAGGGAAATTCTTTTTTTTGCATATCTTAGTAAGTTTGGGGTCAGAGAACAGGGTTAACTATGATACAGCACCCCTGGAGCAGGAAGGGTTAAAGGTTTTGCTCAAGGACCCAACAGTGGTTGGCTTGCCGGTGGTGGGGCTTGAACCCAGATGTTTCTGGGCTTCAGATCAACAGCTGGCAGTAATCCCAGGTCTTCCTGGTCACCAGATCAGCAACTCAGCACCTTAACCATTTGAGCCACCACTGCCCCTAAGTTTGGTATTCTTTAAATTGTATAAATTTCTGTTTATTAATTATGATGCTTATGGATTGCTATTGTAGTGTTGCTTTAAACTGAACAAAAAACCCTTTAGATATTAATCACATATATTCTGTATTTTATTCATATTTATTCTGAATACCATAAACAAAAATTAGCAGCCAACAGAACAGCTTTCATTGGAAACTTTAACCTATAATTTTTACCAAAAACAACTAGATTAAAAAATGATAAAATTTTGCAACTTCTTCTTTTTCTTCTTCTCCTTTTGGCTGTCCCCTTTTAAGGATCGCCACAGCGAATCATCTGTCTCCCCCTAACCCTATTCTCTACATCCTCTTCACTCACACACACTAACTTCATGTCCTTATTTATCGCATCCCTATACCTCCTCTTTGGACTTCCTCTTTACCTTCTGCCTGGTAGCTTCATTTCTAACATCCTCCTACCGATATATTCACTATCCCTCCTCTGGACATGTCCAAACCACCTCAATTTGGACTCACTGACTTTCTCCACAAAACATCTAACACGATGAACTCATTTCTGAAATCCTGCAACTGAATGGTTTAAAATCACATTTGTGTGTAGTTTCTTAAGTAGTTTTTTTAAAAAGTAGTTTTTAAGTAGTTTTTTTAAAATACTTATTTACTTTTACTCGAGTCAAATAATTTTTTAGTACTTGTACATAAAATAATAAAAAATATTCAATTCATTGTGGAAGGTACGTGTACAGAGCCAATGAAATGCTTTTTTCGCATATCCCATCTTAGTAAGTTGGGGGTCAGAGCGCAGGGTCAGCTATGATACAGCGCCCCTGGAGCAGGAAGGGTTAAGGGTCTTGCTCAAGGACCCAACAATGGCTGACTTGCCGGTGGTGGGGCTTGAACCCAGGTGTTTCTGGTCTTCAGATCAGCAACGCAGCAGCTTAACCATTTGAGCCACCACTGCCACTGTACTCAAGTACACTGTACTCACATAAGTTATTTCTAACACAGCAAAACGTTTACTTAAGTTTCAATGTTTAGTATTCTTTCCACCACTGGGCTTCAGTTCCCAGTACCACCAAGCTGCCACCCCTGGGTCCCTGAGTGAGGCCCTTAACCATAATTTATTCCAGAACTACTTTACATTTATCCCATTTATCTAAGTTGAGGATTGAAAGTCTTGCTTAGGTGGCAGATTGGTGGTGCTGGGAACTGAACCTACAAATGATAATCGCTGTAATAGCTACTACTGTTTTTTGTCTGAACTATGCTAGTCTAGAAGGTCTGCTGAGACAATGTATTCTTTATTTATAATTAATCTACCCGCCCCCCCCCCCCAATATTTAACTATTATCAATGTTGATTTTCCTCCATCAGCAGACTTATTTTAAGTTTAAGGTGCAAATGGATTTTATATTAACATATGACAGCGGCCATATTGCTGTTTATGAGTGTAACGGTTTTTTCATCAGACGACTGATATAAACATCAATAAGTCTATTGTAATCTGTCTGTCTGCCACATCTCCGTTACCGTGATGGATAACGTTATCATGTTGCGTGACCTTGAGTCCTGTACTTGCCGAGCCCATCGTCCCGAAACACGACACGTCCATATGCTCCCGATCATCTCTCCTTTTAATCGTCCTTCATCCATTCCGAGCGAATCACTAAAAGTGATGAACAAGATGGCGGCACTGGAATGATCAGGATTTCTGTGTGCAAAAGTTTTTTTGTCCCCAATCTTAAGTGATTTATAGCCTCAGCCTTATTAAAGGAAGTAACAGAAACGGATGAAATGGTGTAAATGCTAATCATTTGGCTAACAATGGATGTTTTTGCTATAAAATCCTTTCTACACCTACATGTTTTCTCAACTGGAAACATCTTCCGCCTTTTCTCTACCATCGATCTACATGTTTAACTTCCGAAACCCTTTTCTCTGGTTCCCACTTGTACTAGCAGTTATAAATAGATTCTTTCTCAACCTTCGTGCTTTTCTCTCGTTGTTACAAGAGTAAATTAAAGTTGATTTTGTTCAGTAAACTGAAGGTCAGTTGAATTTTTGGTGTGTAATGAGTAACTAAGATCAACGTTCTGGTGGTGGACCTTTTAATAAACATCAGTAAAGTCTTTATCTGCTTTACTTTTTTGCTAAGTCGACTCCATTTTTTATACTGAAACTCGACTGAGGATTAAGTAAACTGATAGAAACACCATAGAAAAGAAGTTGTTGTTACTTTAACATTATTACACAGCGAAATTCTTCACACCAAATAATCGTTGGACGAAATTTTGGCAAGTAGGATGTGATTCTGCATAACGATTCTTTGTTAATCCTGGATCAACATTTTAATCAACCAATCATAACCATCTGATGTCATCAGTGTGTGTCAATCAAACCCGCCTTGACCCATTTTGGAATCTTACCCTTCATGTTATAAATGTGTTTATTAATGTATTTAAATATTTTAATGACGTCTGTGATATATTACATGCTGTACTGAACAATTGTATCCAACATGTGTGTGCAGTTTAGTTAATGTGTGAACATTTTCCTCGCCTTCAGGACCAAACATAGATATGTGTGTGCAGTAAAATGTGTTAAAGTGTGTGTGCAGGAATAAATTCATAAGTTTTTTTTCTCCAAGTTTATGTTTATAAAATCAATGTTGTGATTATTGAATGTTTAAAGGTTGTGATTTAATGTAATAACGTTAAACCCTGTTTTATAGTAAGAATGTTGCTCTATTGCGATTCTACAGGTTCACCATTTCACAACATTTTACACTCAATTGTTCATTAGTGAGGGGCAGCACGGTGGCTTAGTGGTTAGCGTGGTTGTGTGGAGTTGGCATGTTCTCCCTGTGCTTGCGCGGGTTTACTCCGGGTTCTCTGGTTTCCTCCCACATTCCCAAAACATGTACGTTAGATTGATTGGTGATTCTAAATTGCCCATAGGAGTGAGTGTGAGTGTGTGTTTGTGTGTCCCTGTGATGGACTGGTGACTTGTCCAGGGTGTCCCCCTGCTGCCTTTCACCCTTTCAGAGACGGCTGGGATAGACTCCAGCAGATCCCTGTGACCCCGAATTAGGGAATAAGTGGGTATAGAAGATAAATGAATGAATGAATTGTTCATTAGTGATCATTTGTGATTCAGTGAATTTTTTATTTTGTACAAATCTGTCAAAAGGGTTGATAGAAGTAGAACAAAGGCTTTTGTGTCAGTCTGAACCAAGTCTACTTAAATATACGGAGCGAGTTTAGAGCAGGTAGTCGACTCGGCTGTGGATTGGTCAGTAGAAGCCGAGAAAAATTCATTTGATTAAGTAGATATTTTTATACATTTTTCACAATGATACACCTAATAATCCACATCTCTCTCTCTCTCTCTCTCTCTCTCTCTCTCTCTCTCTCTCGCTCCTTCTTTCTGGTTAAAATTGTCCCTGAGGTACTGGTGACCAGTTTTCTGCCCCTTTTCTCAAATATGAGGAGCTCTAAAGATGGACTGGGACTTTAAGAATGGACTGGGACTCACTCTGCTCCAATAACCCATGGCTATAGTTTACATTACATTTGATCACCATTTCAATGACTATAATTAACAGACATTCCATGTCCCCCAGATGAGGACGGGTTCCCTCTTGAGTCTGGTTTCTCTCAGGGTTTCTTCATACTTCATCTCAGGGAGTTTTTCCTTGCCACAGTCGCCACCGGCTTGTCCATTAGGGACAAACTTACACTTTCTCACTGTTACTGCATTCCGTGTAAAGCTGCTTAGAGACAATGTCCATTGTTAAAAGTGCTATAATGTAAATGTCTTTGTTACACAGACTCTACAGCGCAGTGGAATTAGTTTTTTTGCATATCCCATCAAAGAAGGTTAGGGGTCAGAGCGCAGGGGCAGCTATGATACAGCACCAGTGGAGCAGGAAGGGTCAAGGGTCTTGCTCAGGAACCCAACAGTGGCGGACTGGCGGTGGTAGGGTTTAAACCCAGGTCTTCCTGGGCTTCCAATCAACAACTTATAACAAGTTACTAAAGGTTTAACCACTAAAAATAAAGCAGTTTGAATTCACCAGCGCTGAAACTGGCGACTTCGATGGAAAAGCTTTAAATAATATTAAAAACAATAAACTAAAATAAAACTGATTTGTATCAGTGGGGTGGAGTGAATCTTACACTATTTTTTTATTTTTATTTGTGCTGCCATCTGTTGGTGTGTCTGGAAATTTTTTGATATTTAATTGTAGGTACAAAAAAATACCTTTTTTATGGAATTATTTTATTGGAAAACACTTAAAAAAATAAACAGACATTCCTTTCATCAGTGTTTGTGTTGTTTTCTCCTAATGGCAGTAAGCGGGTCTTAACATTAGGTAAACTAAAGTGCTGCTGATTGGAAGAGTATGAGTTCAGTTCCCCCTGTTGGGCCCCTGAGTAAGGCCCTTAAACCCCAGATTCAGATTGACAGTATCTGCTGATACCCAGTAACACAATGTAACACAATGTAAATAACACAACACAAATTACTTTAGTTATATTTGTTTATTTTTTTTTCTTTTTTCTGATGCTTTTTTTTTTTACTTTAAACCAAAAAAACCTTGCAGAATCCCTTCGAGTAAAACACACACACCCCCACCCCACCCCACCACACCCCACCCCACCCCACCCCACCCCACTCTCTCATATTACATTAACGCTGGAATTTCCTCAGTTCAAGTGTTACTAAGTGCATAACAACAGAAAGGAGGATGCGCAACTGAAGGAATATTTCAGCGAATGAGGCAGGTAAAAGTCCGAAAGAGAGAGAGCGACCAAGAAAGACAGACGGAGAAAGAAAGAGAGAGAGCGACCGGAAGAGAAAGCTAAAGCGCGACTGAGAGAGAGAGAGAAAGAGCAACAGAGAGACAGTGAGAGAAAAGAGAGTGGGAGAGAGTGAGAGAGAGAGTGAGAGAGACACAGAAAGACAGAGCAAGAGAGAGAGTGCGAGACAGAGAAAGACAGACAGACGAAGCAAAAGAGAGAAAGAGAGACAGACAGACAGACAGAGACAAAGCGAGAGAGGGACAGAGATAAAAGAAGAGACAGAGAGATAAAAAAAGGGGCAGAGACAGACAGAGAGAGAGAGAGAGAGAGAGAGAGAGAGAGAGATAAAGCGAGAGAGAGACAGACAGAAAGAGACGCTGGTCCGAGTTCTTCCATTCGTTTATCTCCGTGTTTGTAAACAGTTTTTCATATCTTTTACCTACGTCAGGATTCGCAAGGTCTTTTTTTTTATACAGTACCTGTTCGTTTCGCGGAGGACCAAAAGGTTAATCGGTAACATGGTTCAAAATAAAGTTTAGTGATTGTGCTTTTAAAACCAAAGTCGAACAAATAACAAAGAACATCGACAGACGACAAAATAACAGTGCATAAAAACCAAAAAAAACGGGAGAAAAAAGAAAGAAACAATGTGGCACTTTTCTCCGAACGCTCTAAAGAAGACGACAGGTTCATAATCAGGATGGATGCCATACAAACAATTACAGAATATTAAAGTCTTCTGTTCTTTTCCAAATGATAAGCTGAGGAAGACAAAATTTAACGTACCACACATTAGAAAAGACGTCGGCAGGTTTATTTACAGGTAAAGTCCATCCCTTTTTCGCTTTTAGCTAAGAATCATTATAAACAGTAATGCCTGGCATCCTGGCCTTGCTGAGCAAAGTCACACCTAACCAAAAAAAATCATGGTTTCCCCCATCAGATGCAGCGGTGGGATTTATACAGTCGAGTTTTTTTCTGTAAAATGATTTAACAAACACACAGTAAACGAGTTAAACAGTTGGTCAGTTTTCAGGACTGGTAGTTATGAAAGAAAAGGCGTTGTTGTGTTGGTGGATAAAAACACGGCATGGCGTCAGTTCTGACTTCAGCTGTCGGCTATCTGAAAAAAAAGACAAAGAAGAAGAGAGAAAATAAGAGATTTCGTTTTTTTAGGGGTTTTTTTACCCATTTTTTTTTTTTTAAGAAGACAGACATGATTAATCGATCAGAGATAATTATTCATTCATTCATTCATCTTCTATCCCCACTTATTAATTCGGGGTCACAGGGCTCTGCTGGAGTCTATCACAGCCGTCTCTGAGAGGGCGAAAGGCAGGAGGGGGACACCATGGACAGGTCACCAGTCCATCACAAGGCTCTCACACACGCACACTCACTCCTGTGGACAATTTAGAATCACCAATCAATCTAACACACATGTTTTTGGACTGTGGGAGGAAACCGGAGAACCTGGAGTAAACACATACAAGCACAGGGAGAACATACAAACTCCACACAAAAAAAACCCTGCAGGGGAATCGAACCCAGGACATTCTTGCTGTGAGGCAGCAGTGCTAACCATTAAGCTGCCCAGGCTGCCCCAGGGATAATTATTCAATAAAAAAATTGGTAAATTATGATGGATTAATAGACTGATGGTTTTTATCAGTTCTAAACAGGTGGAAAGTGAATAGAGCTCCAAGAGTTTCCAATTAAAAGAGAGACAGAGAGAGCGAGACAGATCGAGAGAGACAGAGAGAGAGAGACAGGCCGAGAGAGACAGAGAGAGACGTGGAGATCTGCGTATGTGTGTGTGTTTCAGTCGTCATGAAAAAATGTGGAAGTGGAGCTCAGCTTTTGCACTGTCCAAACACGACTATTAACCCAAATTTAACTGCTCCCTGCGCATTCTGTACCACCGTGTAACTTTATCCAAACGTATGTAATTATTATAAATATGTTATTTTTTAATTTAACCAATCAGTCGCCCAAATAAGAAAAGACTAAGTCACCAAACACACTTCCTTGTTCCGTATTTTGAAGATGTCCTAATACACTAATGTCTCTTAATTACCAACAAAAATGGCCGTAAGAGAGCGTGTAAATCATTTTCCCCGCTGATCTTTCCGAAAATGGAGCTACACTGTTTTATACAGCAAGCATTGTGCTGCTGCAATTTACACTTTTATTGCAAAAAAAAAAAAAGAAAGGCTAAAGAAACGTAACAACAGAGTGATATTATTGAACCGTGTGTCTACCGCCACCTGCTGGTTGGTTTTCAGTCGGTCCGGTAGCGCACTAGTTTAATTAGTTATACCGTAATTTTTGTGTCTTTTCCATAATGCACTATGCTACACAGTAAAAATCCATATTATTATTTTGTTTGTAAAACTGTTGTACCGATACATAATAGATACCTGTAACCTTGCATACAGCACTCATAAGCTACTATACGCTACTTCCAAACGCATCATAGAGGGTTAAATTACGTCATTTAGCAGATGCCCTTATCCAGAGCAACTTACATTTATTTCTCGTTTTATACACTTGAGCAATTGGAGATTAAGGGCCTTGCTCAGGGGCCCAGCGGTGGGAACTTGGTGGTACTGGGAATTAAACCCCGATTTTCCAATTAGCAGCCCAACACGTTGGCCTTTTCCAGATCGACTTACATTTATCTTATTTATACATCTTAGCAATTTGGGGTTGAGGGCCTTGCTCAGGGGCCCAAGAGTGTTGTCTTGGTGGAGCCCACAATCTTCAAATTGGTAGTCCAACACCTTAACCACTGCCACCACTACTTTGTATTCACTCATCATAGATCGACTTTTAGTGGGTTTTCCATAACAAAAGTCGAGGGTTGCCTGTACTATGTTTTATTTTAACAATTGGAGTAATAAAAATAACTATTTATATTAACTGCTCTTAGTAAGTTTTCCCTGTTGGGAAAATATTAAATTGACCCTCATGAGATCTACGAGTTTCTTAGATAAACCCCATGACCTCAAGTCTGAACTGCCGCCCACAAGTAGTGGTACCTCAAGTTGCTCTTCTTCTGGCTGGAAGGCTCCTACGGTGTTGAGGCTAATTTCGGCAGGATTCCTGCGGCTCCCGGAGACACCTTCACCTCTCCTCCGGCCTCCAGAACCTCGTGACGACATGGAGCTGGATGAGCTCTGCTCTCGCTCACCCCGGGGACTGTGAACGCCGGGGAAAGAGGGTCGACTGTAGGGCACGATGTCCTCTGAAGCACAAGACATGAAGAATACACACACATCTTCATTAGCAACCGAGAAACGCCGTCTTAACAGTTTTAATTATACTGTGCTTATAGTAGTATTTAGTAGTATACTTTTATTTTATATGGTTTATTTCCAAAAATTGTGACTTCCATCTTGTAATTTTGACATTATTCCTAAAATATTGATTTAAATCTTGTCATTTTGGCTTTATTCTTAAAATATTATGACATTAATTTCATCATTTTAACTGTGTGTGTGAGAGCGGATGGGTGTTTAGATCATTTTCACCAATGTTATTCAACATTAACGGTCGTGTCAGAATATTTAACAATGAGTTCATATTTAACTCTGCTTCACATTCTGGGCTTTAAACACTCTAATCTGTTTCATTTTATTCCAGTCCTTATTAATTCTAGGACAAATGGACTTTCTGAAGGACCTGAGAGGTAGTACCTGTGTCCTGGGGCCCTACGCTCGGCTCTGCTTTACTGGGTTTTCCCATCCTCTGAGCTTTCTGTCTTTCTTGGGCATCTCGACGTTCTGAAGAGCTGGTCCTGGTGTCTGAGGTGTCTCTGGGCTTCTTGTCTCTCTTGTCCCTGCTCTCAGCTGAACTGGATCTCCTTCCCGTCTCTGCTGCTGCCTTGGCCGGGTGAGTCGGGGACTTGAGCATGGCTGGAGGTGGGATGGGTGGTGGAGGAAGTTCTGTGTAAAAGGGGAATATTTTATTTTTAGCATTATTTATTTATAGAATTTGTGTGCTGTCCCGTCCTGCAAACTCTTGGCATGTTTCTGAAAGAGGTTTTGCCCTTCACGGCCAGAGCGTCCGCGTGCTAATTTGACGCCGGCACTCATTTGTCTAGCACCTGCTAGGTGTGAACGAAGCCGAGCTGTGTCTCCTGATGCCACCTGCACCTCAAAAGTCCTATCTGCAGTCCTTGCTACATGCAGCCCGGCAAAACAGAAACACCTGCTGGCAGGAAGCGCTCATAACTGCGAGTTCTGCCTGGTTGCCAGATTTCTATTCACTGTTCCCCCAGACACAAATCAAAGATTTTTCCCTAAATGATTTCGACATTTAATAAAAGCAGCACGCCTTCGATGTTTATTTACGACCCCGAGGAGGTCGTTTAAATCCTCCAGCAGAGAACGAACGTCTGTCCTTTTGAGCGTGAACGAGGTAAGCAAATGCCATGCTGGATTTTTTATCTTAATGTGTGGAAACAGGCCAGAACCAAATCTACTATACAAGTTAAAATAGACTTATATTTCAGGCATTGGGGTTTAAGGGCCTTACTCAGGAGCCAAGCAGTGCCAACTTAGTGGTGGTCCCCTATGTCCTCTTACAACTCACTGGACCCTGCAGGTGAGGAAGAGCCTACCAATTCGAGTCGCAGTGCGGCAATACTGTTAACATGAAATGCAGGAAATACCAAGAGCGATAATATCTTTAAATGTAAAGCGGCCCCTAAAATATTCTTGGGGGAAAAAGGGGTCTCAGGTTGGGAACCATTGCATTAGAGTACAGTAGCATACAGTAGGGTACACTAGAGTACAGTAGGGTACATTAGCATACAGTAGCATACATGAGAGTACAGTAACTTGCATTAGAGTACAGTAGCATCTTTTAGAGTACAGTAGCATACATTAGAGTTCAGGAGCATACAGTAACGTACCTTTAAGTATTTTAGCGTACATTAGAGTTCAGTAGCGTACATTGTAGTACAGTAGCTCATACCCATAAAAGTGCAAGTTAAAGAACAGTTATTTTTGCCCAATCTCCACCGCAACCTTATAAAAAACTCCTCCAAAGGCAGTAAAGAATTTCCTCTGAATGTTTTTTTCCACACAATAAACACAGCAGGACTTGTACACCATGTTTATTCATGACCCTGAGGAGGTCGTTTAAACCCTGCAGCAGGCTCTCGTCGATAGCAGCCAAGGAAAACAGGGGCCACATTGACATTTTTTCCCCTTAAAGTGTTTCAATGCAGGCAGTGGATCGATTTCAGTCCGAGAGACGGAGTACAGGAGCGAGCAGGAGGTGATGGAAGACTGCGCACTTCCTAAAGGGTTCCTGCGTTCTAAAACCAGTTACTGTGAAAAGGTCCAGCAGGAAATGCTGTCTCACACTGAAAATCCTGAAACATTCGCATGAGCCTACGCTAAAAATCTGTTGTCTTTGATGGCTAGTTTGTCATGTCCACCGGCAGACGACTGATGCCTGTTGCGATCCGTTTTTTTCTCAGATGGAATTCTGGCTGTGTCAGATTTCAGACACTTTCTTGCAGTGTGACATCGATAACCGTCAAACCAAGAACAAATAGTAGCGCCGAATGTGCTAAGGCAATTAGCGCAACAACTTCAAACAACTTTGGGGGAAATGTGGAAACGGGTCTGGTTGACAGAACATCGAGAAGAGAAACTTATTGAGTTCCGAAGTGAAAAGGAGTGTTTGAATGACTTTGTTTGCTGATAGCTACCTTTCAGCAAGAGAAGGCGGGTTACTGAACATGTCACGGATTGATGACTTAAAATTCGGGACGAGTCTTTTTGTGTTCGTCAAGTTTTTGACACGTCTCGACTATCGTACAGTCTCGCAGAGTGTAAAGCCAGATAAAGATGATAGAAAGGCTTAATTAATGTGTTATCTCTCTGTCTGAAGTAACACAAATGAGGATTCTTTCAAATCCTCTGCATTTGGTAGATGTCCTTATCCAGAGCGACTTACATTTATCTCTTTTATACTGAGCAATTGAGGGTTAATGGCCTTGCTCCGGGCCCCAGCAGTGGTGGTTTGGTGGAGCTGGGAATCGAACCCCCAATCTTTGGGTTAGTAGTTCAACACCTTAACCATGAACCACCACTTCCCTGACACATTCTTGCCTGTAGAAATGACAGTTTTATGCTATATGGAAAAAATTACTAAAAAAACTCTGGAATATGAAGAACTACTGACTGTTATATCCTACCAAAAATGACCCAAAGTACAAAGTTACATCAAATTTTCCAGAAAAAGTCAAGTATTTTATTGTGATTTTTTAAATTTTATAAAACGGCCACTATAATGAAGCAAAGGACTATTTTGGTTTGAAAAGACAGGGTCTCCGTCCAAAGTCGCGTAAGTATGTAATGCATTTAAGTAAGTAAGTACTTCCTGCCCCTAAAAAAGTCTGTTCTATAGTATAATTACAGGTAGTTTGAATAAAATTCAGACATACTTTATCAACCATCTTGATTTTGACGTGACTTACCACGTCACAGCAACGTGAGTTTAAAGTTGAATGATGTTAAATGACTGCAATTTAAGTACAAGGAACAATGATTTTTTAGGCTTTTTAAGTTCTTGTAAAGTTCTGCTTCACCATTTGTTGCCTCTTCCGCATATGTTGTTTCTCCTGCGGCCTCATGGGATAGTAAAGCGTGGGGAGGTGCTGGTTCAGTGGTTGAGGTGTGTTAAACTGCTAACTGCAAGATTGTGGGTTCGATTTCCAGTACCACCAAGTCACCACTGTTGGGCCCCTGAGCAAGGCCCCTAATCACCACTTGCTCTGTTGTATAACAAATATAAATTTCGCCAAATGCCGTCTGCCAAATGCCGCAAAGGTAAAAGTCTGAAAGTGTCCATTGTATGAGTAGTTCAGAGTCCGGCGGGGATTAGTAGGTCATCCGGGAACTTTTCACCTATTGGAATTTGCATACTAAGGATTCAGACCTACTACTCGCTCGCATACTTAGTTTCACACACTATTTAGTATGAAAGTATGCGATTTTGGACAGGGCCAGAAGTTTTACAAGATTTCCTTCATAGCATCCCAGCCAATAGAACCACAGATCACCAGAAAGCCCACCATGTTCTCTGTACAGTGCAGCAGACATTAATAGAGTAGCTTAAAATATTTCAAAAAAAAAGCATTTAAAAAAACAAAAAATGGCCACTATAGAAGACACGCGTCAACGGGCGGAGTCTCAGGAGGACATAACTGATCCAGAAATCCTCACATAAACCCAATACTACTGCTTTCATATTCATTTTATTTTTAAGCTGAGACATGCAGGCAGGAAAAAACAGACCATTACAGTTAACGGTAAAATAAAATAAATAAACATTGACAAGCCCACCCCCCGCCCCCCTCCTCCACAGCTGCCGCAATCGCTTACAAACTAAAGAAAGATGTGGATTGGAAAACAGTGGGTCTAATTCCCAGCAACACTAAGCTGCTACTCCTGGGTCCCTGAGCAAGGCCCCTTACCCTCAACAGCTCAGTCAGATAAATAATTAGAAAAATGTTAGTCGCTCAGTATAAGGACATTGTCCAAATGTAAATGTAAACTGGATAAAGTGTATATAATTGGTGCAACCCCTATTACTCTCTTTCTGTTCATCACTAAAATAACATTTGTAGATGCTTTTATTCTACATCCTCACTTTCAAAACTCCAAATAATGTTTTACACGTGTGTTTGTAACATATTTATTCTCACTGATCTAAAATAAAACTGCACTGGAAAAGCAGGAGGTGAGGCAGTCAGTACCTCTGCCACACTGAAGGGGGCGATCACGAGCACATGGGCGTATTCTTCTTCTGTTTTTCTTCACAGAGACAGCAAAAGCTAATACGCTAGCTAAAAAAAAATCTTAGTGAAGTGAAGTATATTGGACTTCTATTCAAACAAACGTAATAAAAAAAACCACATTCGCTGTGACATCTATACCTAATGCATACGTGTATGTGTGTGTGTGTGTGTGTGTGTGTGTGTTAATTGCATGTGATCATGGTTATGATGTCAAAAATCAAATGCCATTTTAAAAGATAGTGAGGAGTTAGTGGGAGTAAGAAAGGAATACAGTAAGTGTGTGTGTGTGTGTGTGTGTGTGTGTGTGCGCGCCGGAAAAGAATAAAGTGGTCGCATGCAGGGGAACTTCAGGAGCAGGAGATAATAAGCGTGGTGTTGCTTAAAGCCCTGAGCTAACAAGAACAAAATGAACAGAAGGATTGTGTGTGTGTGTGTGTGTGTGTGTGTGTGTGTGTGTGTGTGTGTGTGTGTGTGTGTGTGTGAGGGTGTGTGTGGCAGCGCAACGATGAGTTGAGAAATTCTCATTATTTTCATGTCCACATGCTGCTTCAAATCGTATTCTCCATTATTAAAAACTTATTTCTGATGCTGTGTTTTGTTGCTAAGGGAACGACGGCGTATTCATACGAGAGCATGTTAATCAAATCAGACACTCGGTCAAATTTGCTGTTGTGGGAAACCAATCAACCCTTTTCGTCCAATCAGAAGAGAAAATTTAGCATCATGGTTAGCGATGAACAGTTACATTTTCCCCTGGACTATGGACCACTGGTGGAATTAATTTAGTGAAAATTCTGCTGCGGCGTGACTAGACTCTACGACCGCCTACAGCCGAGAAATAAAGATGAGCGGGTAAAAAAAAGGGGGGGGGGGTGAAGGGATGAAGAGATTACAGCAGAAAGACGATGGAGGAAGGGAGGGACGGAGGGGGAGTTGCTGATCTAAGACATCAGGCCAGGCTCTGTGTGTGTCTGATATTAAATCTCCATGTCAACACACAAGGACAAGTGACACAATGATGAAGCCCAGCAGCTGGCTGAGTGTGTGTGGGGGGGTGGGGGGTTTTGAGGTGTTGCGCGCACACACAATGACCTTTCTGACGGCCCCAGAGAAGAGGCAGATAAAACTCAACCAGCAGATTGCACGAAACGCCCAGTGTTTACCTCACTGCAGGGCATGGGGTGTATACGTGTGTGTGTGTGTGTGTAGTTGAATGGAAGGGGGTGTGTAGTGTAGGGGCACTTAAAGTTAAGCAGCACCACCTGCGGCAGATTTATTAGTGTGGGAGAAGATTCCTCAGGAGAGACAGCCTAGTAAGAAAGACCCCTTCATTATTGTTGTGTGTGTGTGTGTGTGTGTGTGAGATTTAATGTGTCTTTCTACTCACTTGTGGTCAAACGCAAAGTGTGAAAGAGTGCTGGAGCTGAAGCTAGGACAAGTTGGGCACCACTAGCAGAGAGCAGAACCAACGACATGACCAACATGTGACCAGAATCGCTTGCCATGCTTGTTATCTCTCTTTTTATTGAATAATTGTATTATTTGTAAACTTGATTGCAGTTCACGAATAGGTTAAAGGCAGTGGTTGCCAAACCCCCACAAACTTCTTATATTTGCGCTTTCTAGTTAAATTTTAATAGTGGTCCTGATGTTGACCATTGCGTTGGTCCATGACTGTTGCTGTCACGCCTAAACTTTTGAAAAATGGTGAATCTCAACTGCAGCACGTGGTGGAAGCTCCACCCTCTGACGGCATCCGTTTGCACTCAAGACCAACAGGGTTTAGGGGGTGGTTCTGTGCCAGGGTCCGGGCACCAGCTCCAGATTTTTGTTTGTAAAAAAGTGCAGCACGGTTCCCAACTAGTCACCGATTCGAGTCACATCTTAAACTAGTTTGATTATTTCGTTCAAAATACTGTTTTTTGGTGATTCTCAAAAAGGATGTACTCTTTTGGGTTAAAAACGTCATTCATGCATTGCTATTGATGCACTCACCATTAGGACTAAATATGGCTGAGGAAATCCTGGCAGTGTCAAAAATTTTGAAAGAAAACAAACCAAAATTTTGTTATCATTTCCTACTAAATAAGCAAGGCTCATGAATACATACCATCTGTGTAAGCCTCCCTTCGCTGGTAGTTTCCAGCTGCTTGCTGTTTCTGTTTCTTTGGAGGTCTTTTCTGCACCACAGCTGCACTCATATTACTATCTGTAGAAAAAGGACTTGCTGGACGGGGACCCGAAGGCAGGTTTTGGTATTTCCGTGCTGCAAAGTCATAAAGAATATATAAAATATCTTGCATATACTTTTATAATAATTTAGAAAAACCTGCCCTGTTTTCCTTACCTCCTGGCCGGGTGTAGTGCGAGTGGGGCAGCCCTTTCCCGGAATGCTTTGTAACCCGGAGTCCGGCGTACTCTGCGGCAGCGGCGACAGCCTGTGCAAAATCACCGTCGGTGAAAAAGGAACCGTCGGATGAGCTAATGATGCTCGAGCGTCCTGACGAGCCGCTGTCTTCCTCAGACGCTGAACCCCAGCCGTTGATCATGGAGCCGGTGACGGAGCTGTCCAGCTCACATGTGCTGGATGCCGGCGTCTGATCCAGCCCACGAAGCGCCAGCCTTGGATGCACGCCATGCTGATGTCCAGCGACCAGTGCAAGAGGGTATCTCTGGTGGACCAGCGGCACATCCGCGTCAGTCTCGTCTCCTTCTTCCTCGTCCTCTAAGCCGTCTGTGTCCAGACATAGCGGGCCGGAGATGTAGCCATACGTATGAGACGGAGAAACAGGGCATGGTGGAGCGGGAGGGCTGACTAACTGTCGTCTGACGGAATGACAAACAATAACTTGAAATCAGAACGGCATAAAAAATAATAGCACATATGCATCATGTTTATTCCCAAGAGATTCACCTGCGGTCGTGGAGGTTCTCTGGGTTCTCCATGAGCATGGGCTGCATCTCTTCCTGTGGGGATGGTGTGAGGGTGGCAGTGGACTGGTGGCTGTAGGATACAGCGGCAGGAGAGGACGCTGTGCCACGAACTGGAGGAGTCGGACCTCGTTCCAAGTCTGCTTCCTCTTCCTCCAACTCATCAGGCTGTAAGTACATGCGGGACGGAGGAACCGGGCACTGAAGCTCGACCTCGTAGCTAAACACCACATTAGAGTTGTATAGAGAGTCAGCTAAAGTCCAGAGAAAGTATAGTGTGTGTGTGTGTGTGTGTGTGTTTATAGACCCCACCTGTCATCCATTGAGATGCCGTAGTCCTGACATGGCGGTGGGCTGATGGGAGGAGGAGGCAGCAGGTCGGCCCAGTTCATCGCGTTCTGCTTCTGCACTTTCTGGGTTCGGCCACTTTTTTTCTGCCCCTGACTTCCTGTTTTGACAAATGTAGAACAGGCACGTGCAGCCTCCCATCAGCACTATCCGTATCCATCTCACAGCAGAAGTCATAAATCATTTTACGACAAATTTAAACGCATTGCTAACCTCAGGCTTGTTTTTTTTTCTTTTCACTTTTTTTTTCTTTCTCTCACCCTAGAGGTTGAGGTGCGTATGACAATTTTACACTCAGCCGTTATTAATGGCGGCAACTCAATAATTTATACAGTGTAAAATGCACAAGCAAATTATCCCTTTATTTGTAATTAACGCTGCTGCCCAACGCCTGCTGCCCCTTTTTCAAACCTAATACCATTTGTCGCCCAGCGTAGGACTCGGGAAAAGAGAAAAGGAGAAAAAAAAGAGGAGCATTAGTGCCCAATTAACAACAAAGCATTAGGATTCAGAGCCAATGAGCTGTGAGGAGTCTGTACACCGCAAGCCTTTGCTTTAATTACCTGAAGCATGGATACAATATAAAAATAGATAGAAACGCATTATCCTGGCAGCCTAGCGTGCGCTGAAGAATGGCCACCATTTGTCTTTGTCGCACAACAAACACCGGCTCTCTGACAACATTATCCCCCCCAGTTTTATGAACATGGATGAAAGTCAGGGTAATTAATGACTTTGAGTGGGGAACAAACCCCAAAACGAAGCATGTGACAGCGCAATCTGGCCTGCGAGGTCCTGGGGGAATGTAAGATTAGCATCCAAGCCTGAACAGGTAGCAGAGATGCTACTGCACATGTACACCTGAGAGAGCAAGGAGGAAAGAAATCCACCCTAACCTTATTCATATCATTATTCCTTTTGGTTCTGACCTTAAAGCTTTTTCTTTGGTCTCCTGGAATTCCGTACAGCGTCCAGGAAAAGCAATTTTAAGGTGTCAAGTGTGGAATATGATTTATTACTCTTTACTGAAAAGTAATAATAAAAGAATGACTAATAATTAAAATCTAAGATCTACCAGAAGGATCATTTAAAGCTTTCTAATATTCGTTTCTGGAAAGATCTGCGTAACTCAACTGTAGAGTAAAACTCAGACATTCAATTAATAAAAGTTAAATCTAAATATAGTAGAAAGAAAATTTGAAAAAAAAAATCGGCAAAAAAAAAGGCAGTTGACGGTACACACAAATATCTGTCTGTCTGTCTGTCTATACTAAACCAAACACACTTGTGGGCACTAAACCAAACACACTTATGGACACTAAGTTAACCAAACACACTCATGGGCACCAAACCAAACACACTCATGGAAACCAAACCAGACACCAAGTTAACCAAACACACTAATGGGCACAAAACCAAACACACTCATAGACACCAAACACATTCATGGGCATCAAACCAAACGCACTCATAGGAACCAAACCAAATGCACTCATGGGCCCTTAACCAAACACACTTGTGGGCATTAAACCAAACACACTTATGGACACCCAACCAAACACACTCATGGGCACTAAACCAAACACACTCATGGACACTAAACCAAACACACTCATGGACACTTAACCAAACACATTCATGAACATTAAACCAAACACACTCATGGGCATGAAACCAAACACACTCATGGGCATGAAACCAAACACACTCATGGATAGAAAGTGGGACTCTTACCGGATGTGCTGCTGCCTCGGTCGGAGCTGCTGTAGGAGCCGGCACTGGGGTTATGATGGGGATTGGGTTCAGGTGCTTGGTTGTATGGGATGGTGGCTGGCGCAGTGTTGTCTCCGCTTCTGTAGTGGTCTGAGGCTTTACACGAATTAGAGCATAATCAGTGGTGGTGTTTGGTGTACAAACATATTTTGAAATATATTTGATTGGAGGAGTAAAGTGCTTACAAGCGTCCTGAGGTTTATCCAAACGACACATAAACCAGGACAAACGTATGAATAGACATTTTTGGAGTTTGTTTCATAGCGAATCATAATATTTACAGAGGTTTTTTTTAAGCTAATTAACTAATAACGTATACATTTGTTAAACACAGCATGATACACTTTCCTTAATCTTCAATCAATTTAGGATGACACTGTATGGACAAAAGTTTGCGGATACCCAAACCCTGTTCCAGCATGACAGTGTCCCTGTGCACAAATCCCCTGATCTCCATGAAGACATGCTGTGTTCTGGATGTTTTGGAGTAGAAGAACTCTCATGTCCTGTACAGTGTCCTGATTCTGACTCAAACCCTTTAAACCGAACACCTTTGGGATGAATTGGAACCCCGACTGAACCCCAGACCTTTACCTGACATGGGCAGGTGATACAATACTTTTGGCCATATAATGTAACATGTCAGGCTGTACTTAGAGTTGGGTTTACTTTATACAGAGTATCTGTGAATATATCTTTAGGTTATAGGTTGACCGAAACAGTGCACTGTACATGCTGTTAGCCCCTGAACAGCCGTAATGTTCAAATGTAAGTAATGTGCCATTATAAGGTCAAAAAAAGGTTATGGGTTAAATTACACCGCTGTGTTTAGATGGTCTTGTATTTTCATAAGCGTGAAGCTGAGCTTGGATTAGTCATGTAACAAGAGATGGAAAAGGTATAAAAAAAAGATTTAGCAGAGTATGATGATGTTTGAAAGGATGGGGAATGTTAAATAAGACACTTTTGACATACGGAATGCCAAAAATAATAAAAGGACATGGAGACATCATAAATAAAGCAAAGCAGCATTCAATGCACAGATCGATTACAAAAAATGAAGCTCTGGACTGACAGCATGAAAGCCTTTTATGGAGGTCAGAGGTCTCTTTTTAAATCAACCCCCCATTCCACCTCTTTCTTTACGCACCAAACTCACCCTTGTTCAACTTGTTCTGCTCGATGATGCTGTACTGCAACTGTGAGGTCACCTCCTGTTTTTGGGATGTTTCCTGGCAGCCCTTCCAGCTCTGTTTCTCATTGAGGTCGGCGCTGCCCATGTGGTTGGTCCCCATGCTGGACTGAATGAGTTGGGTTGTAGCGTAAGGTGTGGGCTGACCCCCGGGTCCTACTAGCCTTCCGTCCTTTAGGTTGGGACTGTTAAACGTTTTCATCTCGTTGATCTTGTTGGAGAGGTTGACATCTCCGTAGAGAGACGAGTCAAGGAGGTTGCTGGGTTTGCTGTCCATCTGACTGTAATTGGCGATGCAGTCGGCTGGATGGAGGGAGAGGGGAGTGCAACTTAGGATACAAGACTTTACTACGGTGCTGGGTAAGTGACTGGCATGAAGTTTGATTTACAGCTCGACTTGTTAAGAAAAAATATCGACTTGGTTTTTTATTCCTCTATACTTTCTAGCCAAGAATGATTTATGGTTAGAAGCGATCATTTATGCCTCTGTTGAAATCATATTGGTTGGTTTAAATCCTTTCTAAAAATTCTCAGCAATTTCATTTTCACATTTTTACAGGCTGCTCAGAAATCCTTAAACCATCATGTGACATGTAAGACATTAAAACATCACAGCTGTTACTGAATTCTTTTCATCATGGCTCTTTATCTTATCTGCTTCCTCATAAGCCTGATCTGAAGCTGTGCCTTTTTCAAGTACCGCTTTTCCACCAGGGTCGGTGCCGGATTGGTGCAGGAGCCGGAACTCGGCCAAAGGCGGAACTCGTTCGGAACTGACTCGCATTCTCGTTGGCAGGGAGCAGAACCGTTATGTCATCCACATGCGACAGAAATCAGTTTCTCAGCAAATCGATTAAAATCCCCGGTTGCCATTCTTTCTCTATCTTCTCCAGGGTTATCTTCTCTATCTTCTCAACTAACAACGTTGGGCTAGATGAAAGAATATGATGTTAAGCCTTTCGTATTACATTACTGCTAGTACTATTACTACTTATAAAACAGATCTCTAGGGGCATTCAAAGAGTGTGGGCCCCATCGAATCGTCCTCACTTTTCCCCTTGGGGGCCCCCCTGATCTCATATAAACATTTTCTGCGCTACTTTCTGTTTAGACTTGGATTTTCATCGCTCTGATGATTACGAAAGAACTGACCGATATAATCCTGCTTAAAGATGTTTTACATTTTCCGCTAAAGATTGGTTCAGAACCAGAATTTGGAATGTTTTTCAGTGGGAAAAGCAGCACCCCAGCACCAGCCCCAGAGGAAAAGTGGTGAAGTAGACAGTTCTTCTCATAAAGCTGCATGTTGCATCCAATCCAAAAACTTCTCCTCGCTCATTAAATATTCAAATCCTGTCTAGGATCAGACATCTGCAGACCAGAGTTCTGCAGGGGAAGCACATTGATTGGATTTTGGAATTCTTTCATTTCTGTCAGTACAAGAGATACTGCATCACTTCAAAAAAACCAAAACAGACCTACTAAATGAAGTGGCCTTTCAGAAGATTCGACTTTTCGGAAAGAGTTAATTTCCTAAAGGTTTTAGTTCTTGAGAAGTGCCAGGCGAGAAGCTGGCAAGCTTTCACACTGTCATGCTGTGAGTGGCCATGGCATTTATCCTTCCTCCCTTTTAAAAAAAAGCGATTCGGATAAAAGCTTGAGTTAGCAGTAAAACACACACCTTGTAAAAGAAGCGGATTAGGCGTGCAGTGAAGCGCTTTCAGCTGTTTAATACCTTCGGACTTGCGTCTTCAGAAACTGAGGCGACTAAACGGCGTTCCCATGCACATGGAACCAACAGAGCAACGTTTCAGCGCCATTCTTACCAAAGTTCGTCAAAGTAAAAGGTGTTAAAAATTATTTTGATTGAATGTACAATTTGACTTTGAACTCAAATAAAAACTAGCTATTATTGCTAAAAGTTGAAAATAGACTGAGAAAGTCATACTGTTCATCCGTTTATGGTAGGGATGCACTGGTATCATTTAAAGACAGAGTACCAGTAAAGATACTTTTTTTCTGGTACTCGCCGATACCCATATTAATACCTGTATTTTTTAGGGACGTGAAATTATTTGTATGGCTCCATGCTTATCGACTTACAAGGGTCTGGTGCAGGGTTGGTTTGCCGAGTGCTAACGTTACTTCTAGCGGTAAATTTTCTGTGATCGCTTTTGTGTTTTAATATTAAATGTTTTATCAGATGACTCGTATTATAAGTGTTCATTTTGCGGAACAGTCACCGGCCACCAAATGAACGCAAGAGGGAATCCTCACCCGAGTTCTGGGTGCCCTCTTTAGCATCAAGCCCTTTCGGTTGTTAGCTTTCTAAGCTAACAGATGTAGCATAACTTTGCGAAGTATTGCCAGCCTGCCAGCACACTAAGTGTTATTTTCTGTTATTTAATATATTTCTGGTTATACTGTTTATTCGACTATGACTTTTGGTTTTGAGTTTTGGCTTCGTTTGAAAGTCCTCTCTGCTGTTCGTTTACCGCTTAATGATTTAGATAATCTGTTGCTTAGTAAACCACCTGTTCTGCAACATGGATCCTTCACATGATGTTACTGACGTCACACTGCGTCACACGTGGGTCATCATTCATTTTGAAATATTTCCACACCACTGAGTCTTTGCACCTAAAGTTTTGTTGATGACGTCACACAAGGGTTCCCATCTTGGGTTTCGGATTGTTCCGGACATAAGCCCAGTATCGGTAATTGTGCATCCCTATTTTACATTTACATTACCATTTACAGCATTTGGCAGACGTCCTTATTCAAAGCGAGTTACATTTATCTCATTTATACAACTGAGCAATTGGGGGTTAAGGGCCTTAGTCAGGGGCTCAACAGTCGTGGCTTGGTGGAGCTGGGAATCTAACCCAGCTCCAACACCTTAACCATGAGCCATGAGCCATGAGCCACCACTTCCCCCCTAATTTTATAGTTACATTTAATGTTGTGGAATATTTTCTCATAACATCACATTCCTGTGTGTTTTATTCCTCTTCTACTACACCAGTGACTATTTTAACCTAAATCGAGACATTAAATCATTGATAAATCGATTGCAAACAAATCAGTAATTACTTGAATTATATGGCGTTGAGACCTAAATTGCAAACAAACCAGTAAATAATAGAATCATATTGCATTGCAAAATGAATCAAATCAAGTTGAGTCATTGATGAATCAATTGCGGACAAAATTCAAGTTAATTTAATCATATTGTATTAAGTCCTGAATCCAGACTAAATTGGATAAAAATAAATTAATTAAATGATTCAAAAACAAGCCAAAACAAATTAGCAGCTAATTGTAGCAAATCAAATTAAATCACTTATGAATCAACTGCAAACAAATCAAAAGCTAATTAAGTCATGTTGCATCGAGACTGTGCCAAATTAAATCACTGATCTATCGATTGCAAACCAATAAGTAGCTAATTAAATCATGCTGCATCAAGACTGAATCAAATCAAATCAAATAATTGACCTATCGTTTGCAAACAAATTAGCAGATAAATTAACCAAATTAAAATAAAACACTTATCAATCAATTACAACCAAATCAATAAGTTATTGGATAATGTTGCATGGAGACTGAACCAAATCAAATTAAATCCCTTAGGAATCAATTGCAAACAGATCAGTAGCTACTTGAATCATCTTGCATCAAGACTAAACCAAATAAAATAAAAACACTTATGAATCAATTGCAAACGAATCAGTAGCTACTTGAATCATCTTGCCTTGAGACTGAATCAAATTAAATTGGATATTTTATCTATCGATTGCAAACGAATCAGCAAATAATTAAATCATGTTGCATCAATACTGAATCAAATCAAATGAATCACTTAAGAATCAAGTGCAAACAAATCAGTAGCTAATTGGATCAAATGAAATAAAATCCTTGCTAAATTAATTTCAACCAAATCAGCATATAATCGAATCATGTATCGTTCGTTGTTTCGTGACTTAAGAGTAATTTAGCAGCTGAAGACGTTTTTTCTTTACTATCTCAATGTGTGTAGTTTATATGAGACACTTCACTCTGTTCTCTTCACACTGTTACACATTTAGCCAAAATTAATTTCCCTTTTTGTGTATTTCAGCCTGCTCTTGCTGACGCCTGCAAATAAAAATCATCTGGAAGGGTTCATCAGTCTTTCCACACACACACACACACACACACACACACACACACACTGCTTTTTTATATAACGTATTTTTCCTCCATTACCATTCCCACGTACATACAGTAGAAACACACACACACACACACACACACACACACACACACATACACTTGCTTGCTTTGACCTCTATAACTGCTTCCTGTTCCCTAAAATGAAAGCACTTAGAGGAAATTGCATTTAGACGCTACAACAACAGTATGGAAATCAGCTGGTAAATTTGATTAGCTGGCAGTGCAGACCCTATACAGACCTGCTTTAACCTTCCACACACACACACACACACACACTCACAGCTTGCTGGTCAGTGCTGACTCACCAGGGCGGCTGTAGGTGGCCAGGTTGCTGTCACTGTTGCCGTTGCTCGAGGTGCAGCAGTTGATGCTGCAGTCGTTCTGATTGGAGCAGTTGTTGGGCCATGTGTCTGCTAGCCAGGGCTGCGTGGCCGAGTCGCTAACGTTTAACAAACCAGGTCTGTGCATTCACACACACACACACACACACAAACATACACATACACAAACCAGCACATGGTTAAAAGGTCATATTACCATATTAATAGGCATAACGGGCTTACAAAGTCAAGAAATATCATCACCCTCTTAATAAAATAATAACTAATAATACAATACTAATAATAATAATAATAATTAATACTTTTACAAAAGATATAACATAAGAAAACCCCAAAGATTTCTACCTTTTATATTAAAATCAGATGTTTTTATAAATATGCAAATTAAAACATTTGCATACCGAAACACGATAGGCTCTTAGATATTATGACACAAGAACTCTTTTTTTCTGCAGTTTTCTTTGCTCCCATTTTTCTTTCATTTTATTGGTTTTAATAATGCATTAAATTAAAGTGTAAATCCTATAGAACGGCGTGTGTTTTAGTTCTGTCTCAAAATATATATATTTTTTTTTTAATTTATTTTAATTCCAAATCTTTAATTCCACATAAAGTTTTAGGATGATCCATTTTAACAACTATGTTTGTCTGGGTGAAATAAATTCAATACAATTTTATTTGTAAAGGAACTTTTTTAACAGTGGATTTTACTGTTGGAATGTGGTTCCCTTTACTGTCGTATAGCAACTGTACATGATTATTAAAAGTAGAAATAAAAATTTCAATTTATATTTTTTTCTAGAGTAAATTAGCGGTAACTGTGGCAGGGGAAACTTCCGGACCCAATTTTAGGATAAGATACAGAATTAAAATGTACCAAACACGAAGCTTTGTCTGTTCTTTATTATCCTGTCTGCCCTACTGTATTAAAGTTCCAACTAAAAACTCACCAGGAACTGCAAACCTTTTGAGTAAAAGAAGATTTTAATGTGAAAATATTTTATTATATTTAACCAGGTATTATGATATATAATTAAGTTCAGTTCCCAACACCACCAAGCTGCCACTGCTGGGCACACGGCTGGATTTATCTTTATTGTGACATAGACAATGGTCAATTTTAGGCCAGCGTAAATATAAATATATATTTTATTATTTTTTGATGTTTTTATTGCTTTTCTTTTCTACCTTTTTCTTAATTATTTTTGTTATCACAGTTGTTATTTTTATTATTGCAAGTTTTATTGTTTAAAACATGCCGCATTTCTCAGAGACGGACTGATAATATTATAATATTAACTCCGACAAATATAGTAATAATAAATAAAAAGGTCCAGTCATTAAAAGCAGTCATTTTCACTCGCTTAGGAACAGAAAAACGCTGCTTTAAAATATAACCAATAAATTAGTGTTGTGAAGATATAAAAAGATATAAAATTATGTGTCATAAATCAGCTTTGATTTGAATTCTGCTTGGATACAGATTTTATCTGTAATCACACACTCCGGTATCACCCAGATGGGTATGGGTTCCACCAGAAGCCTGGTTCTCCTCAAGGTTTCTTCCTAACATTATCTCAGGGAGTTTTTTTCTTGCCACCGTTGGACATTGGGGATAAAAATCACTTTAATTTTAAAATTTGTCGAGTCTGTTTTTCGGTAATGCTTTGTTAAATCTGCTTTAGAAATAAACTGAATTAAATATCATCTTATTTCTTTACTGGCTCTGACAGGGTTTCACTGTAAATAAAATCGGCAGCCAATCGAGGTCAGTGAATCTGGCAGCAAACGACTCGCTAGATAAAAAGAAAAAGACTTGTACAAGGTTGAGCGTGAAGATGAGGAAAGAAAAAAAACACACAAGCAGAGGGCTTCAGAGTTGTGCACCAGAACATCAAAGTCCACGTTCATGTGATATCTGTAAGACTCCAGGCTAAACATCCTCCTGTCCTTGTATCCGGGTGTCCTCACCTGCCCTGATCTGTATTTCGCTACCTGCTATCAGGTGCAGCTCACATGGTTCCACTAGGTTTCCATTGGACATTTCAAGAAGAACTGCACGTCCTGATTCTAGACAAAAGGGAAACGCCCATGAGGCCTGCGACTGCCTACCGATACACCACACCAGGTCTGCGTTTGTGTGTTGTGGATCTCTTCGTCCTCTGTTTAATGTTTTTGTGTTATTGTTTCACACTCGCAGAGAATGTTTTTAAAATTCTTACATTAACACTCAAGAGAAATATGAAGATAGATAAAGGAAAGCTTTTGTCTCTGAGTTCTCGCATTTCTTTCATTTTTACAGCGTCAGAGTGCTTTGAAATAAAACCCAAGACTGCCCCCTAGTGGCAGAGAGGGGCAAGTACACTATAGATTTCACTAAGCCTCATTGTCGAGTCAAATTAGAAAATAATTATTTGACAAATTTGTTTTCAGTCAGTGTAAAATCAAGGAAATTATTTTCTGATCTGAAATGAGTCAGGACTTAGAACCAGCACTTGGGGCATCTCAGAGAGATATGGGTTTGATATCACCATTTACGCTGGAGATACAATCTTAGACTAGGGGAAACTTGTTTTTTTAATATATTTTTGCCCTTCATCGTTTAGGTAAAAAAACAGAAATCTTAAGAATTTTAAAAATCCTTAAAGTTCCGAGTGTCTGCTTTCACATGAGCTTCACAATAACCTAAACATCAGAAACAAAACATGAGGAAACTCCACCTTTCAGCTTCTTACAAAAAATAGTCATTGCATTTGTATGTTCTGAGTTGTACCAGCTTCTCACTGTGGAAATTGTGATCCTTTATTCATGAACAGGAACTGGCAACCCATGTTTCCTTGAGTTCCACTGTCCTGCTTGTTTTCCAGCTCTTCCTGTTCTACCCAATGCTGATTACCTGGATTAGGCGTGTGAAGTCAATCAAAAGCTGAAGGATACCATTATCAGATCAGGGTGGCGACCAAATGAATTGGTATCTTCCAGCTTCTGATTGACTGAACAAACCAATCCGGTTAATTAGCACTGAACACACAAAAAACATTTTTCCCACCTTATGACCTAATTCAGTCATTTCCACACTACAGTATCTTCCACTGACTCGTAGTAGCAAAATGGTTAAGCTGTTGGACCACTTATTGAAAGATCATGAGTTAAATCCCATCACCACCAAGTTTCCAATGCTGGGACCCTAAGCAGGACCCTCAACCCTTAACTGCTCAGTTAGATCAGAAAATTAGAGATTCACATTTACAGCATTCGACAGATGCCCTTTTATACAGCTGAGCAATTGGAGGTTAAGGGCCTTGCTCGAGGGCCCAACAGTGACAGCTTAAAGGTGGTGGGAATCGAACCCAGACCCTTCAATTAAAGGTCCAACACCCTAACCACTGAGCTACCACTTCCCTAAGTTGCTTTAGATAAGTCCTGTAAATGTACCATCAAATATCTCCACCCTCACGGACGTGGTCTGCTCCAGGATGACTCCACCCTGCACACACACATGCTAACTGCCTTTTCAATGCTTCGTATTTGAGGGCTTCAGAGGATTTTACCATTAGCACCATTATCATTAAACTTTTCGTATATTTAACGTAGGATTATGACTTACCTGCCAGCGCTGCTCACGGCTTCTCCTCCTCTTTGATAGGAAACTGTATAAGAAGTAAAAAAACAGTGATCAGAAAGCATGAAGAAGACACACATTTGTGTATAAAACCCAGGCGAGAACCCTAGCAAGAATTGTTGGACTGAACTACCATGCTAATTACACCTTTTTGTGTTGCCAAAAGCTTGTGTGTGTGTGTGTGTGTGTGTGTGTGTGTAAGTGTGCTCGTTCTTTGGGCTTCCAATTTTCTTAACGATCTGAAAGTCTAAAGTTGCTCTCGATTTCACACACATCAGACTTCAGAGCTGCTCCGAGATTTTGTCAGATTCAGGAGGCAATAACAATCAGGTGGTTGGGCTTGGCAGTTAAGTGTTTGGCAAAGCTCCACTCTAAGAACCTGGCGTTTTACTTAAAGCTTGGCACAGTTTCCATGATCGCAATCGAGATCCATTTCCATTCACGCAGAAAAGCTTCACTCCAATCAGTCTCCTTTTCCTTCCTTTTTTTTCTTTTCTGGCGAACTGTGCAAACGTCAACTGGAGGTTGATTAGCGCAAAACAAAACTACCTCAAACAGCGAGCGCAGGGGTGCCAAAGGAAAAGAGGAAGAAGAGTGCCAAAGGAAAGAAGAAAGAAGGGTGCCAAAAGAAAGGAAAAAAGGCTTAGTTGCTCAGGCTTCTCTCGTTTTGGTCTAATTGGACCACAGGAGCTCTGCTGTCACCTCATGAGAACCCGGGCTGAGATGCAAAACCGAAACGGAGCGCTGATATTTTCTTCATTAAAGCTTTTCCTCCTTTTTAACCAGATTCGGAGGAGCTTGCAGATATTCGAAGCGGCCTTTGCCTTTGATGGCTGCGTGAAAAGCTCCAGACTAGTGGGGTCTTTTTTGTATGATGATGATGTTTTTTTAACCAGAGTAGAACAAGCTGGGCTGCTGTGTCTTGATATCTTATTTGATTCCTCTGCCGGGAGTCTAAACGAGCTGTATGAGAAGTGACTGAACGGATGAGCCGAGTCTACACCGATTCAAGTCCTCAGCAGCGGGAGATCTTATAGTAAGAAAGTAGAAGGTGTTAAAAGCTTACCTGTAGGTGTGAAAGTGAATGATGGAACTGCGGATCCCAAGAGAACAAGAACATGAAAAAAAACAAGATGGGGGAAACAGTGGTGTTATTGAGACAGCATATAGAAAAGTAGACACCTTTATTACTGCCACAATTTACATTACACCTTGGTGGCATTTGTTTAATTGTGTTTCAGCCTTGGAGGTTAAGATCAGAGCGCAGGGTCAGCCATGATACTGCACACCTGGTTGGGGGAGGGGTTAAGGGCCAGTGTAAGGGTTCAGACCCTGATATTCTGATCAACAGTTTGGTTAAGTGGTAGCTGAACTGGTTAAGGCTCTGGGTTGTTGATTGAAGGATTGATACTTAATCCCCAGCACTGCCAAGCTGTTGGGTTATTGAGCAAGGTCCTTAACCCTCTTTTCTCCAGGGTTGGAGGTCATCCCTGCACTCTGACCCTGACTTCCTATTTACTTACATTCCAGATCCTTAACCACTTTATGTCATCTACATCTACCTTTTCTACACAACATGTAGCATTTCAGAACTGTAATGTGGAAAGCTTAAATCCGATTGGTCTAAAAAGGTTAAAGGTTTATATCGAACTTTTTTGGCATATGGCAGACCGCCCTATCCAGAGCGACTTTATTCATACTTACTTAGAGGCCCAGCAGTGGCAGCTTGGTGGTGCTGGGAATTGAACCCACTATCTACCGATCAGCAGTTCAATAGCAAAGCAGCTTTTACTGACCAAGAGATCATGTGACATATACAGCAACCAATCACAGGTTTTTTTTGTGTAAAAAAAAATATTCTCAGAAATCAGACATTTTCTCGGCTCAATTAATTTATTCATTTTGATTCAAAAGCTGGAGACGTGGAAGTCGTTATAATCCTCAATCCAGAAACACGACACATTAAAGTATAAATCATTGAAAACATAAATCCACTTAAACGCGTCCTTAAAATGTAAATGCTTTTGTCAGTTCTTAAGTAAAGACAAGCAAAGTTACATGACTTTACTGTATGAATCATGTGGCCCACAAAAAACCCAGGATCCTCCATTCTGGAATCCTCTGGAAGTCTGAATTCCATCTGGAATCTTTAGAATATCCAAAATGTTTAGCCTTATTAGCACAGTAAGTAGCTCCGGTAGTGGTAGCGCATCAATTAATGTTTTTAACTGCCAACCAGAGGATCTTGGGTTTAATTTTCAGCACAACCAGGCTGCCATCCCTAAAGTATAAAAAAATGTAAGTGACTCTGGATAAGGGTGTCTACCAAATGTCAGCAATGTAAATGTAGTAAAGGCTTTAGTCTCATAATCTGAAGCTCGTAAGTTTATATGGTTCATATGGGTTTATTAGGGGATGTGGTGGCTCAACAGTCAGGGCTCTGGGGTCACCAATCAGAAGTTTAGGATTCAACCCTCAGAACTGTTAAATGTCCAGCTTTGGAGCTCTGAGAAAGGCTCTTAACCCTACTTTATCCAGGGGGTCACTGCGCTTTCGGAGTTTAATTCCTATTGCGTGATACTATAAACAGGCCGACGCCGCATTAAAGAAAGCTTTTACCGCACGGCAGCGAGTGTGTAAAATAGCAAATACATACAAATCACAATATCGAAAGAAAAAAGAAATCATTCTTGACACTTTCAGACTACGACGTGACGAGACGTCAAATCTTCTTCCACCGCCACCTTTACTAATCCTCCATTTTTACGCTCATCCTGCCGAAGCCTTGGCCTTTAAATGTCACCTCTTTTTTCTTCTCCGTTTGTCTGTCTGTCTGTTTGGTGGCGCTGTGTACAAAAAGATCAGTGAGAGAGATGTGGCTATTTTTTGATGCCGTTATCAAACGTATTTATCTGTTGCAGTGGTGAAGAGACGAAGCGAGACAAGACGAGACGGACGCCCGGCTGCCTGCCCACTTTCCATACATTCCAAAGCGGCTGAAATGCTACGGCAGATGATAAATAAATAGGTAAATAAACGTGTCCCAGCTGCTCAGTAAATGTCAGGACTGTAAAGACAGGATGAGGATGTCATTTAAATCCAACTGAGCAACAGATGGTTAAGGGCCTTGCTTAAGGACCCAGTAGTGGCAGCTTGGTGGTGCTGAGTATCAAAGTCACCATCTTCTGCTTTGTAGTCCTAATGAGCTAGCACTCAGAAAAGACACACTAAGATCACTAAGCTGCCACTGTTGGGCCCCTTACGACCGCTTGGCTGTATAAATGGGATAAATGTAAGTCACTGAAGATAAGAGTGAGTGTCTGCGGATGCTGTGAATAGATAGATAAAGTAAGGTTTTAGAAGGCATATGACTTTTTTTGTCATTTTTGAGTTAACACAACTCAGTCTGGTATTTCTGCCTTTAACACCAGCAATAGAACAATTCCACCAAAGTGTATCTTAATCTTTTACATGTCCTACTGGCGTTCTTTTGCACCTCAGAATGTGATGATAAAAAGAGACAATAACGAGTAGAACACAGAAGAGTCACGTTTACAGAAAATGGAAATTAAATGACGTCCTAACATAATGTAAAGAAGGTAAATGTGTTTATTTGGCAGAGTAAAATTTGTTCCTTCAGATATCCCATCTTAGTAAGTTGGGGGTCAGAGTGCAGGGTCAGCTATGATACAGCGCCCCTGGAGCAGGAAGGGTTAAAGGTCTTGCTCAAGGACAGTGAGCCCAACAGTGGAGGAGTGGCGGTGGTGGCGCTTGAACGCTGGTCTTCCAATCAACAACTTAGCACCTTAATCATTTAAGCCACCACTGCCCCACGCAGGCAACCTCGGGGTTCCAGAGCACAGAACCTGGACTCATTCCAGCTATGAGTCACAGAAAAATTAAACTAAGAGACCATAAATCTATAGAACATGTGTGTTTTAAAAAATGCCATTTGTGCAGAATCGTTAGAGCAGAGGTCACCGACTCGGTCCTGCAGAGTTTAGCTCTGATTTGCCCTAACACACCTGCCTGTAGGTGTCAAGTCTACCTAGCAAGGCCTTTCATTAGCTAGATCAGGTGTGTTTGATTAGTTTTGGAAAGAAACTCTGGAGAACACCAGCCTCTAGGACTGAATTTAGTGCCCCCTGTGTTGGAGGGTAAAAAGAACGGGAGCATGTTGTAGGATTTACCTGCATGTGTAATGCCTCTTATTTTATATGTGGATAGAATTATTGTGCCACCCATTTGGTTTTAGTAAAACATCTGGACAGGAACACGGCACGGTGGTCTTTGTCGTACCTTTGCGGATCCCGGCATAGCTGGTGTTCAGGCCGCTCCTCTTTTTGCGATGGCGGTACAGCCAGATGCTGAACACCATGAGAATAATCCAACATGCCGCCCCAATCCCGGCGATGAAGGCCGGCTGCTTCACCACGTCTGAGATCTGCTGGGACAACGTGTCCTCTGAGTCCACCACAGACTGGGTCATTTTTCCTGAGGAGTCTGGATGCAAAACGGGAACAAAAAAAAAAAAAAAAAAAAGATAGATAAAAAGAGAATATTTTTCATACAGTAAAACTGGAATTTCTAATATTACTTTAATTAATTAAAAGAAATCAATTTTCTAATTTAAAATGCTGGTCAAAATATCAGAGGGTTTTTTGTTCTTGTTTCATAGCATAAAAAACATCTGGTATGTCTGGAAAAACAGCAGACAACAAAGGGTCAGATTCATCTGTCTTCTTCTCACTCGCTGTCTCACTTTCTTACCACATAAAAGAATCTCATTCCGTCCTTCCCTTTTCACCTGTTTGTTCTAATGACTTTCATCATCAGACGTTTTAAAGCTTGAGGAAAAATTCATTTAACCTTCTTCAAAGCATCATCGTCAACATTTGCTAAAAATAAAAGATCTTGCTGTAGTGTTGGTGTGGTAAAGTGTAGCAATAGAGGTGTAGTAAAGTCTAGCTGTAGTGATGGAGGTGTAGTAAAGTCTTGCTGTAGTGATGGAGGTGTAGTAAAGTCTTGCTGTAGTGATGGAGGTGTAGTAAAGTCTTGCTGTAGTAATGGAGGTGTAGTAAAGTCTTGCTGTAGTAATGGAGGTGTAGTAAAAGTCTTGCTGTGTAGTAATGGAGGCGGTGGTGTAGGTGGGTGTAGTAAAGTCTTGCTGTGGTGATGGAGGTGTAGTAAAGTCTTGCTGTAGTGATGGAGGTGTAGTAAAGTCTTGCTGTAGTAATGGAGGTGTAGTGAAGTCTTGCTGTAGTGATGGAGGTGTAGTAAAGTCTTGCTAGTGGTAGTGGAGGTGTGTGGAGGTGTAGTAATGGTGTGATGTGATGGTGTAAAGGTGTGTAGTGAAGTTCTTGCTGTAGTGATGGAGTGGGTGCTGTAGTGTAGTAAAGTCTTGCTGTAGTGATGTGTAAAGTCTTGGGTCTTGTGTGTAGGTGTAAAGTCTTGCTGTAGTGATGGAGGTGTAGTAAAGTCTTGCTGTAGTGATGGAGGTGTAGTAAAGTCTTGCTGTAGTGATGGAGGTGTAGTGAAGTCTTGCTGTAGTGATGGAGGTGTAGTAAAGTCTTGCTGTAGTGATGGAGGTAGTAGGTGTAGTAAAGTCTTGCTGTAGTAATGGAGTGTGTAGTAAAGTCTTCTTAGTAATGAGGTTTAAAGTCTTGCTGTAGTAAATGGAGGTGTAGTAAAGTCTTGCTTGTGGTGTAGTAAGTCTTCTGTGTTGAGGTGTAGTAAAGAGTCCTTGCTGTGTGATGGAGGTGTAGTAAAGTCTTTCTGTGGTGATGTGAGGTTGTAGTAAAGTCTGGCTGTAGTATGGATGGAGGTGTATGTAGAAGTCTTGCTGTAGTGATGGAGTGGTGTAGTAAAGTCTTGCTGTAGTGATGGAGGAGCTTGTGTAGTAAAGTGGTCTTGTGTAGTAAGTCTTGCTGTAGTGATGTGAGGTGTAGTAAAGTCTTGCTGTGTGTGTAATGGAGGTGTAGTAAAGTCTTGCTGTAGTAATGGAGTCTTGCTTGTAGTAGTGCTGTAAAGTCTTGCTGTAGTGATGGAGGTGTAGTTAAAGTAAAGTCTTGCTGTAGTGATGGAGGTGTAGTAAAGTCTTGCTGTGTGGAGTGGAGTCTTGCGAGGTGTAGTTTGAAGTATTGTGGAGTGTGTAAAGTGCTGTGTGTAATGGAGGGTGTAGTAAAGTCTTGCTGTAGTAATGGAGGTGTAGTGAAGTCTTGCTGTAGTGATGGAGGTGTAGTAAAGTCTTGTAAGTAAGTAAGTTGCTGTGTAGTGATGGAGGGGAGTTGGTGTAGTGGAGGTGTAGTAAAGTCTTTTGTGTGTGGTATGGATGGAGGTGTAGTAAAGTCTTGCTGTAGTAATGGAGGTGTAGTGAAGTCTTGCTGTAGTGATGGAGGTGTAGTAAAGTTCCTTGCTGTGGTGATGGAGGTGTAGTAAAGTCTTTTTGTGGAGGTTGTGTGAGGTGGAGGGTGTAGTGAAGTCTTGCTAGTGTAGTGTGGAGGTGTAGTAAAGTCTTGCTGTAGTGATGGAGGTGTAGTGAAGTCTTGCTGTAGTGATGGAGGTGTAAGTCTGTGTAGTAAAGTCTTGCTGTAGTGATGGATCTTGCTTTGTGAGGTGTAGTAAAGTCTTGCTGTAGTAATGGAGGGTGTAGTAAAGTCTTGCTGTAGTGGATGTAGTATGGTAAAGGTGATGGAGGTGTAGTGAAGTCTTGCTGTAGTAGGTGTGGATTGCTGTGTAGTGTAGTAAAGTCTTGCTGTGGTGATGGAGGTGAAGTAAAGTCTTTCTGTGGTGATGGAGGTGTAGTAAAGTCTTGCTGTAGTGATGGAGGTGTAATGAAGTCTTGCTGTAGTGATGGAGGTGTAGTGAAGTCTTGCTGTAGTGATGGAGGTGTAGTGAAGTCTTGCTGTAGTGATGGAGGTGTAATGAAGTTTTGGTAGTGATGGAGGTGTAGTGTGTAGTGAAGTCTTGCTGTAGTGATGGAGGTGTAGTAAAGTCTGCTGTGGTGTGGAGGTGTTGTAGTGTGTAGTAAAAGTCTTTCTGTGGTGTGGAAGGGTGTAGTAAAGTCTTGCTGTAGTGATGGAGGTGTAATGAAGTGCTGTAGATGAGGTGTGAAGTCTTGCTGTAGTGATGGAGGTGTAGTGAAGTCTTGCTGTAGTGATGGAGGTGTAGTGAAGTCTTGCTGTAGTGATGGAGGTGTAGTGAAGTCTTGCTGTAGTGATGAAGGTGTAGTGAAGTCTTGCTGTAGTGATGGAGGTGTAGTGAAGTATTGCTGTAGTGATGGAGGTGTAGTAAACTGACTCACCCAGCTGGAAGTAGGTGATCTCACTCTTTACTCCGGCTCCAGCGCCGGTACTGGCTGCCATCTCCACACCGTATCTGATGCCCGGGATCAAACCTGAGATCACCGCTGAGAAGGTGTTTCCATCTACACTCCGGTTGACATGGTAACGACTCTCGTTTCCCAAACACCAAATCTAAATGAACAGAAGAAGCAGTGACGTAGATCTGGAATTTAGATGTAAATCTGGAACCCGAGATTTACCAACACGAGACACATGAGAGAAATAAAAGTTTGGCAACATGTAAAGAAAGACATAATTCCATAATCTGGACGTTAAAGTGTGTTCAAACCCGTAAGAGACCTGAAGACCTGAAATCCTCCAGAAGATCATAAAATGTACAAATACAAAATGTGCAATTAAAAAATGTAATAAAGAATATGTTTCTTTCCTTTAGTCCAGAACCGAACTCGGTACCAAGATTAGTTGATTATTTGTGACTTTCCTGTCAGGACTTTTCCTGTTCTCATCTTCGCTCGTTCCTCCTCAGTGCCGTTCCTCAGGTCGTTCCTCCAGACTCATAAAGCTCCAGCTGGATTTATTTGTTTAAATTGCTCATTTAAACAATTCACTCAACTCTGAACTTCGAGTGTCTTACGTTCCGCCACGCCTCCTTCCATCAAAGGATGTCAGTACTGCACATTATAAAAGCTACAGCAGGGGGCGGAGCCTTTTCTTACAGAGCCCCAATGCTATGTTATAACCTCCCTATGAATCGGGAATCAGACACAGTCTCAGTGTTTAAGTTCAGGCTAAAAACTTATTTATTTAGTCTAGCATTTTGTACTGATTCCCCTTAGATAAAGGAGCAGATCTGGGGGACTGATGGGTGTTGAGTATTATGGGATGTTAGATGTCTTCCCCTCTCTTATTGATCACGGTGTTGATGATGAGAGCGGCTGGTTGCTTAACATATCAGGGAGCCCTCATGTCTGTGTTTCCCTCTGGTTCTCCTTTCAGTTCTGCTGTTGGTCTTGCCGGAGTCCCAGCTTTACTCTACATTAAATACACAATCACTCCATACACTGTGATTACAATGTTACCTAACTGTTTTTCATCTTTTTTCATCTTTCTTCCTTCTCTCTCTCTCTCTCTCTCTCTCTCTCTCTCTCTCTCTCTCTCTCTCTCTCTCTCTCTCCCTCTCTCTCTCTCTCTCTCTCTCTCACTCACCTCTCACTGTCGAGCTACATATGGCACAACGGAGCTGCCAGTGATCCAGACCCCATCCCCTCTCCGGACCTGTCGGACCCTTTCCTGTGACCGGGGTGACCCGAGGACGTTTCCACTCTGCCATAAACACATTCCAGCTGTTCTTCGAGGACTTATGATTTAAGTTGCTCACACACACACACACACACACATACACACACGGTGCAACTACATAATTCCTGCTAGCTGTTTTTCACCCAAATGAGGACGGGTTCTCTGTTGAGTCTGGTTCCTCTTAAGGTTTCTTCCCATTCCGTCTCAGGGAGTTTTTCCTTCCCACCGTCGCCCCCGGCTTGCTCATCAAGGACAATAATTTTTATAAGTTTATAATTTCTTTGATTGTGTAAAGCTGCTTTGTGACAATCACCATTGTAAAAAGCGCCAAACAAATAAAATTAGAATTGAATTGAATTTTTACTGCTTGGACTTATACACACTGCATTACTCCAATATAAAGACAAAGAGGGAAACGTGTGGTGAAACGTAAGTCTGAGAGAGAGAGAGAGTCAGAAGATAGAGAGAGAACAGAGAGAGAGAGAGAGAGATGGGAGAGAGAGAGTGGAGAGAGGAGAGAGAGAGAGAGAGAGAGAGAGAGAGAGAGGGGGAAAGAGAGACAGAGAGAGAGAGAGAGAGAGAGAGAGAGAGAGAGTGGGGAGAGAGGAGGAGGACAGAGAAGGAGGGGAGAGAGGGTCAGGAGGGAGAGAGAGAGAAAGTGGAAGAGGGAGTCAGAGAGTGTAAAAGAGAGAGAGTGAGAGAGAGATTGAGAGAGAAAGTGGGGGAAAGAGAGAGTCAGAGAGAGAGAGAGAGAGAGAGAGAGAGAGAGAGAGAGAGAGAGAGAAATATAATTCCAGTCAATATTTGCATATAATGTTTTTGGACTTACAGTAATAATATATGTGTATAATTTAATATAATATAACTTCATTTATATGTTTATAATAATTTATACAATTTCTTAAAACTTTTTTTATTTGTTTAAAAATGTAATCGTTTGGTACTTAATGTATAGAACTCTGTAATATTTAGATGAATTTAAATATATTGTGTAATAATGTGTAGCTGCACTGATCAGGTTACAGAGTAAAATCCAGACACCTGCAGGTGTAGTACTATGTTTTGTCCAGTAGGTGGTAGCAGAACACAGGGTTTTCTCAGCATCTCTGCCATCTTCAGTTAGCAGACATTCAGATTCTTTTCATCCTCTTTATAGCCCTTTGTCTGTGTGTGTGTGTGTGTGTGTGTGTGTGTGTGTGTAAGTGTGTGTGCCCACCCTGTACTCCTGGATTACTCCATTGCGCTCATCCTCAGGAGGTGCTTGCCAGGAGAGCAGGATGGTGGTGCCGTTGTCTCCACTCTGTGTGACGGTCACAGCTCTGGGTGCAGCACTGGGGACTAAAACAACACCACACATTACAACACAACACATTACAACACAACACTACACATTACAACACAACACACTACAACTTACAACACACAATTATAACACAACACTACACATTACAACACAACACAACACAACACAACACACTACACATTACAACACAACACTACACATTACAACACAACACACTACACATTACACACAACACACTACACATTACATTTGTATTGTTATTCTTTAATATAAAGATTCTGTTATTTATATATATAAACAATAACTCCCTTTATTTAAATGTCTACCAAACAATTACAGTGTCAAGGTCTGATGTCAATGTTTCTGTCCACAAAACCCCTGATCTCCATGAAGACATGCTGTGTCCAATGTTACAGTGTGTCCAGTCAGTCTGGAGGGGAAGACCTCTCATGTCCTGATTCTGACTTAACCCCTTTAAACTGAACCGGGCGCCCGACTGAACCCCAGACCTCCAACATTATCGTCTGATCTCACTAATACTTTTGGGACTGAATGATCAGATCCACACAGTCACATAATCCAATCTAGTGGCAAACCTGTACAGAAGACTGGAGGTGATTATAGGAGGAAAAAGCGGAGAACACATCTGGAGGACGATGTTCAGCATAAACTCATGTGGATGTGATAAACATGTGTTCCAATACTTTTGGGCAAATAGTGTAATAGTTCAACGTCATGAGATCAAGCGGAAAAGATTCACACTTAAAATTAAATTGTAAAAAAATGAGGAATGTGTGTAAATACTGTAAGTTCCCAGTAAGACTGGTGTCTGTTACACTTGGACTGTGAAAGCGAGCGTGACTTCAGAAAACAGGTCTCCTACTTAAGCAAAAATCCAGCTGCTTTCACACTGCTCTGCTTTTCAGTCATTTCCTGCTCACTTATACCCACTCTGACAAACGCTTACACACACACACACACACACACACACACACAAAGCGAGTAAAACGAATCCATGTGGAATAAGGAGCCCACAGACGTCCACACCCAACGATCAATTAGCAAGGCATGTGTTTAAGTACCCAGATTTTCCCATCTGCTGTTCGGCTCCTTTTGCTCTCACGCCTCTGCTTCACGGCTGAAAGGAACCGCGATAATATGCACATCACACGAACAGGAAGTCCTCACCTTCCTCCAGCGTCTTGCCGATTTTGATGTCGCTGTCGGTGCCCTGGAACTCGTTGAAGTAGGGTCGTATCTTGAGCTCATAGGTGGTGCCTCTGCGGAGCTGAGTGATTACGGCCGTGTACTCGGCAGGACTCCTGACTTCGAACACCGCCCAGTCGCTCCGCATCTGCCCCAAGTCAGACGCCACTCGATACATCACCTTATAGCCCTGCATGTACTGCGACTGCTGCTCCACCTGCACACACAACACTCGTAGGTTATAGTGTGTCTAATCAACAATGTTAAAGTTGGTCTAATCAACGATGTTAAAGTGTGTTCAATTAACAATGTTACAAAGTGTCTAATGTTACAGTGTATCTAATCAACAAGGTCACAGTGTGTTCAATGCTACAGTGTGTTCAAAATGCTACAGTGTGTCCAGTGTAACAGTGTTTTTAATGTTAGTGTATTTAATCAACAATGCTAATTACCGTGTGTAATGTCAGTGTGTCTAACAAACAGTGTTAAAGTGTGTCTAACCCTGTGTCTAATCAATAATGTTAAAGCATGGCTAATTAACAATGTTACAGTGTGTCTAATGTTACTGTGTGTAATGTTGGTATGTCTAAACAAAGTTACAGTGTGTCTAACAATGTTACAGTGTGTCTAATCAACAATCTTACAAAGTGTTCAATGTTACAGTGTGTCTAATCAACAATCTTACAAAGTGTTCAATGTTACAGTGTGTCTAATCAACAGTGTTACAGTTTGTCTAATGCTACAGTGTGGCTAATGTTACAGTGCGGCTAATGTGACAGTGTGGCTAATGTTACAGTGTATCTAATCAACAATGCTAAAGTGTGTCCAATCAACAATGTTACTGTGTGTCTAATTAACAATGTTACATTGTGTCTAATGTTACACTGTGTCTAATCAACAACGTTACAGTGTGTCTTATGCCACAGTCTGTCTAATGTTATAGTGTGTCTAACGAAACAGTGTGGCTAATGTTACAGTGTATCTAATCATGAAAGGCTAAAGTGTGGCAGATCAACAATGTTACCGTGTGTTTAATGTTACTGTGTTCAATGTTAGTGTGTCTAACGAACACTGTTACCGCGTGTCCAGTGTTATTGTGTGTAATGTTGGTATGTCTAAACAACAAAGTTACAGTGTGTCTAATTAACAAAGTTACAGTGTGTCTAATGCTACAGTTTGTCTAATGTAACAGTGTGGCTAATGTAACAGTGTATCTAATCAACAATGCTAAAATCTGTCCAATTAACAATGTTACTGTGTGTCTAATCAACAATGTTACATTTTGTCTAATGCTACCAAGTGTCTAATCAACAATGTTACCGTATAGCCAGTGTTACTGTGTGTAATCTTAGTGTGTCTATTCAACAATGTTAGTATATGTCTAATGTTACAGTGTGTCTAATCAACAGTGTTACATTGTGTCTAATATTACAGTGTGTCCAATCAACAATGTTACAAAGTGTCTAATGTTTTATTATCAGTATGTCAGATCAAACTGAATGCTGTAGTTGGCTGCAGTGAAGCTTGGTGTGTTGTTTATTCCACATTTTGGTTGGATGGAATGGATTTCAGAATGAAATGTGCTGGTTTCAGTGGCGCAGAATCAGAATCGCTACTTTTAGCGCGTTATTATTAAACAATAAAAACAGTGCTTTTAAACTAAACTCTGGGCGACACCGGCGTGTGGTGTGGCTGGGAAATTGTCACTGTTTTAAAGCTGGAACTGACAGCTCTATTCATAAGGATGTAAGATCATCCATGTGGAACATCAATCATGTGGAAACACTGAAGGAACCCAACACCACACCCTGCTCCAGACTTCTGCTGATTTGAAGCTATCTCCTACATGATCTCTGGTCCATGTTTCCAGCAGCTTTCCGAGCTAACCGCACGTGCAGGAACTCATCTAAACTAGCCTACAGAGTAGGAGCTTGTGGTTAGGTCTTTCTGGGAAATCTGTGGAAGTCACAACATTATGAGTTCTCTTGTATGAATGGTGAATCATCTTCAGGTTTAACTTTTTTCTACATTTGTCCGTGTTAAATCTTACATATTTAACGTAGGGTTTTTTTTTTTCGGATGTGATTCAGAAGCCCTGAAGCTCGTGGAGAAAGACAAGACCGCAATCTCCTCCATATGGTTCCGAAACAGAGAACTGTGCAGCCTTGTAAAGACCGTACGACACGCTCAAGCCGAGCTAATAAAACCTGTCGTCTCAGCTGCAACTCGTTAGGCGCTCCGAAAAGTGCGAAGGGTCCAAAATCTCGACACGACACGACACGACATATGTGTGTATTTTACTATGATCCTGGCGGGAAGGAGAGACGCTCACGCCACATTAAACGCATTTCCAGCACAGTGCAATTTTATTGCGGGGTTAAACATAAACGGCAATCGCAGGCCATGCGCAGTGTTCATGGGTGTGTGAGGAAGATGGCAGCTGTGAGTGCTAGCGTTTTACCACGAACATCACTCATTCCCAGGGAAAGAAGACACAACCCGTTCACACAACCCGTTCACACTTATGCTTTGATAAATTCAGGTCTGTGAGAGTTTTATGTTCTAATGTTAAATCCAACAATTACAGCATTTGGCAGACACCTTCATCCAGAGCGACTTACATTTATCTCTTTTATACAACTGAGCAATTAGGGGTTAAGGGCCTTCCTCAGGGGCCCTAAAAGTGCCAAACCCTCAAACCCTGATCTTCCAATTAGCAGTCCAATATGTTGAGAGAAGAAACTGATACTTCTTAGTGGACATGAAGGATGGATGATGGCTATGAAGACATTTTTTTGAATAAAATGTTATTCATTTACGCTGCTTATCCAGAGCAACTTCCTTTATGCTTATAAGTTAAAAATGTTAAATATATTTTGTCGCTAAAAGTAAAAAAAAAATCCATTCTGATATAAAAATAAACAAAAACGCAGGTGGAAACTCAGCCCTTAAGGTGTTGGACATCTGATCATGAGGTCAAGACAAGCTACTGTGGGCCCCTAAGCAAGGCCCTGTAATCCTCAACTGCTACTGCTACTTCTTCTTATTGCGAAAGGAACTCTGAAAAGCGAGAGAGAGACAGATCTCTTACTGTCCACTGCACACGGATGGAGGAGGAGGAAAGGATGGTGGGATTGTGGAGGTGGATGACGACGTCCCCGAGCTCTCTCTGGATCTGCCCGTGCTCCACTCCCTGACTGGTTGGAGGAATTTCTGCTCACACACACACACACACACACACTCTCGTTAACACTTAAACATACTGTAATGTGCTTTTGGTTAATGCTAGCGTAGTTATCGCTCTAGCGTAGTTAGTAGTTGTCGTACGGCTCACCCTGTGTTTTGATGGCGTCGCTGATGGGACTCGGGTCGCTCAGTCCGTACGCATTAGCCGCTCTGACCAGGAACAGATAGACGGCGCTGGGCTTGAGACCCTTCAGGACGTAACTCTCGGCCCTTACGTGCTCCGCTAGCGTGTGCCAGCTACTGCCTGACGCATGACTGTGAGAAACACAACAACAAACACTTAACACAAAAACCAAACAACACTACACTGCAAACGAGGTCATCAAGCCAATTCTTTGGATGCTGAGACACAGCAGACGAGTTTAATTCATTCTGGAGGTGAGTTCCCAAGGCAAACATTTGTAAAAGATGCAAATGATCTCATGGGAAATCATATAAATGCATAATAAAGTCATTTCATCAACATATTTTTGCATATAAAAACATTTAGAAAAGACATGTAAATGAAGTGGTGGTTTAATGGTTAGCACTGCTGCCTCACAGTAAGAATGCCATGGGTTCGATTCCCCTGCAGGGGTCTTTCTGTGTTGAGTTTGCATGTTCTCCCTGTGCTTGTGTGGGTTTACTCCGGGTTCTCCGGTTTCCTCCCACAGTCCAAAAACATGTATGTTAGATTAATTGGTGATTCTAAATTGACCCTAGGAGTGAGTGTGAGAGTGTGTGTTGCCCTATAATGGACTTGTCTAGGGTGTCCCCCTCCTGTCTTTCGCCCTTACAGAGACAGCTGGGATAGACTCCAGCAGATCCCTGTGACCCCGAATTAGGGAATAAGTGGGTATAGAAGGTAAATGAATGCAAATGAAGGAAAAAATGAAATAAATAGACCCACACCACCAATCTGGCAATAAAAACCTACAAAAATCACGTAGCTTTTTAAACGCATGCTAAAAGCAACGTCGCTATCGTGTAATTACGAGTGGGATTTTCAGATGTTCTGGAATATTTACTGGACATAATCTCCAAAATGAAAAAAAGAATCCAATTACATTTTTTAATGTAATAAAGCAATAAATCATCACCAGGCAATTTATATTCGATATTAAACTAATTATATTGAATACAATTATAATTATTTAATTATTATATTTCATTTACTAATAATATATTTAATTTAGCAATAATTACTAAAAATGCGTTCCAAAAAAATCTAAATGAGGTCTGTCTATAAAAAAAGTTCTCGGACCCCGATTGTCGCGCGGCACTGTTAACGCTAGTATAGTCATGTTTACATTTCTGGTATCTTGGTGGTGCTGGGAATTAAACACACAATATTCTAAACAGATGTCCAACACCTTGAGAACTGAGCTACCACTTTCTTAGGTTTTTATTTCTATATTAGGGTGGATTAGGGGCGTCGTGGTTAAGGTGTTATTCTGCTGACCAGAAGATTGTGGGTTCAATTCCCAGCATTACTATGGGCCACTAAGGATGAGCCTTAAACCCTTTTGGATAAAAATGAGTGGATGAGGACGTCTACCAAATTTCAGGAATGTTACTGAAATATACATGAGTGTGTTATCCTAATGTTGTTAGCTTGTTAAGTACTGGTTTTTTTCTTCTAACAAAGGAAACTTTATGTTTGTTGAGATTTACAAGAAGTTCTCATGGTTCTCGGTTCAGCCTCTCCTGCCCTTTACCACCAAACAGAATCAATGTTTTTGAAAGATTTCCCATCACCCAGTGCAGCGGATAGAATGATCACTCATGTGTGAGTCTCGGCTGACATTTAGAATTCAGCATGATTAGCGATTTAAGCTGCTACCTGAAGGCCTCGATGATGTATGAGGTGGGCGTGGCTCCAGAGTGGAGGTCAGGCTTCCAGGACAGAGACACGGTGGTGCGAGTGACATCAGTGACCTCGGGTTTAGAGGGAGCGCTGGGGATCAGGTTGGGGTCGGTGGGTCGACCGGGCTGAACACCGATACCAAACTCTGACATGGGATGAAACAAGAAATTAAAAGTAAAGGTCTATCTATCTCTCTCTCTCTCTCTCTCTCTCTCTCTCTATCTCTCTCTATCTCTTTATCTCTCTCTCTCTATATATCTTTTTTTCGCTCTCTTATGATCATTATCTCTCTCTCTCTCTCTCTCTCAGTCTCTCTCTCATTTAATCTATCTCTCTCTGCCTCTATTTAGCTCAAGCTTTCTTTCTTTTCTCTCTCTCTCTCTTTTTTTCTCTCTTTCTCTCTCTTCCTGTCACCTCAAGTAATTATAATGTCAGACTCATATAAAGGAAGAAGACAAGCAATTACTCAGTCATTCATGTTCCATTAGTCTTCACTGTCTCACCTTCCACTTTTCTGAGTGTGTGTATGTGTGTGGGTGTGTGTGTGTGTGTGTGTGTGTGTGTGTGTGTGTGTGTGTGTGTGTGTGTGTGTGTGTGTGTGTGTGCTTTCTAACCTTGAACTTCCAAATAGGCCTTCCATGATGCTTCCCCACTGGGACTGGATGCTACACACGTATACACACCCGTATCTACAAGCTGAAAGAAAGAAAAAGCGAGTAAACTTTATTTTCACACAAAAAGGTGACCGAGAGAGAGTGAGAGAAATAGAAAGAGAGAAAGAGAGAGCGAGAGAAAGAGAGAGAAATAAAGAGAGGGAGAGAGAGACAAAATTAGAAAATGAATAATAATAAAAAAGAGGAAAGAGTGAAGAAAAAAAATAAAAAGAAAGAAAAAAAGAAAGATCGAAAGAAAGAATAGAATAGAAGAGTCTGAATTATGATGATGCCTCGTTTAGTAAACGTGTGTGTAAAAGAGTTATGACTAAGCCACACCCATAAACTCCATAAAAGGACATGTGTCTATGCAGCTGGGAGCAGATAATAAGCAGTCTTTATTTCTACCTCTGTCTGTCTTTCTGTGTCTCTTTCTCTCACTGTCTGTCTGTCTCTCTCTCTCTATCTGTCCGTCTGCCTGTCCCTCTCTCTGTGCATCTGTCTGTCTGTCTGTCTCTGTGCATCTGTCTGTCTGTCGGTTTTTCTCTTTCTCTGTTCATCTATCTGTTTCCCTCTCTTTGTCTGTCTGTCTATCCGCTTGTCTGTCTGTCTCCCTCTTTCTGTCTGTATGTCTGTCTCTCTCTCTGTGCATTTGTCTGTCTCTCTCTTTCTGTCTGTATATCTGTCTTCCTATTTCTGTCTGTATGTCTCACTCTCTGTCTGTTTGTCTGTCTGTCACCCTCTCTCTGTCCTTCTGTCTGTCTCCCTCTTTCTGTCTGTATGTCTCACTCTCTGTCTGTTTGTCTCTTGTCTTCCTCTCCTCATCTATCTGTCTGTCCTTCCTCTCAGGATATGGGTGCACTGAGCTCTTACTGGGTTCGTACCTTAGCATAACGGATCTGCAGAGCTCCGGAGTCCAGCAGCCTAAAGCGGGGATCATGAGTGGACACCAGAACGCCGTCTTTCTTCCACAGGATGGTGGGGGGAGGAGTTCCTGTCGCCCTGCAGCCCAGAACCACCGAACCATCGAGTGGCACCGTGTGATTGGTGGGTCCCTGACGAATGACAGGTGGAGGCCGGTCTGAAATAACTGGGTAGGAGAGAGAGAGAGAGTGTGTGAGAGAGAGTGAGAGTAGGAAAGAACTGAATTAATAATAAACAGAGAGAGAGAGAGAAGAAGACAGATAACTTGTGATTGATGTAAACAGGTAGAGAGAGGGATATATATATATATATATATATAAATAGAGAGAGAGCGAGAGAGAGAGAGAGAGAGAGAGAGAGAGAGAGAGAGAGGAGAGAGAGAGAGAGAGAGAGAGAGAGAGAGAGAGAGAGAGAGAGAGAGAGAGAGAAAGCTCCAGTATTCAGGCGACTCTTTATAAAACTCTTTGTGAAACTTATAAACAGCGTCTCTCTCTCTCTCTCTCTCTCACACACACACACACACACACACACACACACACATACACACACACACACACACTAACGCTCTGTATAAAACACCGCCTGCTGAGATATCAATCAGTTTAATTAGGATCATTAAATCAACCCTCTTCTGCTGTATAAACACGACCAATCATAAACCCGCTAACTATATTAGCGCTTTAGCTCAGATCTCTATACAGTCATTACTGAGAGGCCGGGATTACAATCAGCATCTGCAACGAGAGAACATTAATACCACTTCCTGTCTGTCACTTAACCAACCAACTAAAAGAACCGTCACAAAACTGCCTAAATCATCTGTCCACCAGGTGGCGCTATGGGTCTAACCACAATTCTTATAACCATTCATAGAAAGAAAGAAAGAAAGAAAGAAAGAAAGAAAGAAAGAAAGAAAGAAAGAAAAGAAGAAAGAAGAAAGGAAGGAAGGAAGAATAAAAGAAAGACGAAAGAAGAAAGAAAAAGAAAGAAAGAAAGAAAGAAAGAAAGAAAGAAAGAAAGAAAGGAAGGAAGAATAAAAGAAAGACAGAAAGAAAGACTGAAAGAAAGAAAGAAAGGTCCTGGCCGCAGGTTTTCTGCAGTTGTCTGTGTGTGTGTGTGTGTGTGTGTGTGTGTGTGTGTGTGTGGAATATAAGTGCTGCTCTAACAGAGTTATTACTCTCATTACACTATACGGACAGAAATCAGTGGACACCTCATCAGTGTCCCACCCTAAGAACCCGGAGTCACATGGTTTTCTGGAATGTGCTTGCCTGTTGTATCAGTCCATTCTTCATTTACTCAACCCCCTGTCCCAGCAGGACAATGTCCCTGTGCACAGATCCCCTGATCTCCATGAAGACATGTGTTCTGGATGTTGTTCTGGAGTGGAAGAACTCTCATGTCCTGTACAGAGTCCTGATTCTGACTCAATCCTGACTCAAACTTTAAACTGAACACCTTTGGGATGAACTGGAACCCCAACTGAACCCCAGTCCTCCAAACCTCAACATTAGTGTCTGATCTCATTAATACTATTGGAGCTGAATGATCAACACACATGACTCAATCTAATGGAAATTCTTTTCCAGATGTGTGGAGGTTTTTATAGGAGAAAGTAACATCTGGAAAAGTTTGTTCATAAAACTCAGATAGATGTGCGGATTTGGTGTCTTACTATCGGTGACCTCCAGCAGAGCTTTAGTGATGACACTTCCTGCGATGTTGAGTGCCTGACAGCTGTAGTATCCGGTGTCTCCGCGCTCCACTCCTGTGATGGTCAGATCACCGGTCTGAGAGACGGAGAAGCGGCTGGAGCTCTGAGACGACTGAGAGGAGAACAGCAGGTTCTGCAATGGAAAAGAAGACAGAGGAGAGACGTGTGAATAGGAGAGAGAGAGAGAGAGAGAGAGAGAGAGAGAGAGAGAGAGAGAAAGAAAGGAAGGAAGAAGGGAAAAAGAAAGAAAGAAAGAAAGAAAGAAAGAACAGAACAAAAGATTAACAGAACAAAGAAGTCAGGCAGGGAGGAAGAAAGGACAGATAGACAGATAAAAAAAAGAAAGAAAGAAAGAAAGAAAGAAAGATAGAAAGTATAGGTCTCTCTCTCTCTTTCTGTGTGTGTGTGTGTTGCGATCACTCTGTCTGGCTGCCTGAAGTAGAGTGTGTGTTCTCCCTGAAGGTGTGTTTAATAAGCACAGCTGGAGCTGGATTACTAAAGAGTTCATAAATCTGCCCCACAGCAGGGGTGTGTGTGTGTGTTTGTGTGTGTGTGTGTGTGTGTGTGTGTGTGTGTTTGGGGATTTAAAGGGGTTTCATACAACGAACATACAGAAGTGCAATAAATCATCAGTAAATAAAGACATTTAGATGAAAAGCAGCTCTGTGTTTCAGTGGTAGCTGCAGTCAGCCGTTTATTAATAATGCAAAAAATGTAAAAAAATAAATAAATAAATTGTGGATGTGAAGATGTAGCTAAGCTGTAAAGGTGGATGTGAAAATGTTAGTTAAATTCCTTTGTATTACAGGAAAGCCTTGTGTTTCGTAATATTGTGCAAGTGTCTCATTGTGTGGAGATCTGTTTGTTATCTGCGTAATAATGCAGGGTTACGAACACTAAGTCACTGTTATACGTGTCTAAAATCATGCAAGACAATAAAAATCTTCTAAAAGGAGTCGAACTGTACAACAGCAAGAAATTCATCCTATAAAAACGAGATGTTTTTTTCAGAACTGCCCTTTAACAAGACAAAAATAATTAGTTTCTTTTGGAAAGTGAAAGATTTTTCTGTTTATTTATGATAGCAGTGCTTTTGCTTGTGATAAGGAGATAATCGAACAAGCAAAACATCATTCCAGATCAGTTAGATTGTTTTATCACTTTCAGACACTTTGTATTAGGGGAAGTGGTGGCTCATGGAAGGTTGTGGGTTCAATTCCCAGCTCCGGCAAGCCACCACTGTTGGACCCCTGAGCAAGGCCCTTAACCCCCAATTGCTCAGTTGTATAACAAGGAATATTGTAAGTCGCTCTGGATAAGAGCGTCTGCCAAATACTGTAAATGTATTAACAAGATAATTTTAAACAATAATGAGATAATTTGTGAGATCCTTTGTAATTATAGGATCCTTTGTAATAATGGGATCTTTTGCAATAATGAGATCCTTTCTAAAAGTGAGTTCCTTTGTAATAATAGGATATTTTATAATAACGAGCTCCTTTGTAATAATGGGATCTTTTGCATTAATGAGATCCTTTGTACTAATTCTTTCTAACAGTGAAATAATAATATCCTTTCTAATAATGAGATCCTTTGTAATGATAGGATCCTTTGTAATACTAGGACTCTTTCTAACAGTTAAAACTTTTATAATAATAAAGAGATCCTCTTAATAATAAGATCCTTTGTAATAATAGGATCCTTTGTAATAATAGGATCCTTTGTAGCAGTGAATTGTTTTTGTAATAATAATGAGATCCTTTCTAATTATAAGATTCTCCTAATAATAAGATCCTTTGTAATAATGAGACTCTTTGTAATGATAGGATCCTTTGTAATAATAGAATCCTTTTCTAACAGTGAAATCTTTTGTAATAATGAGATCCTTTGTAATAATGAGATCCTTTGTAATAATGAGATCCTTTCTAACAATGTGATTCTTTTTAACACCGAGAAGCCTAATAACAACAAGATCCTTTGTAACATTGAGATCATTTGTAATAATAGGATCCCCTGTAATGATGCGACAATTTGTTTTTAATAAATTTTTTCAAACCTAATAAAATACTTTTTACATGAGATTTTGTATTGGTTATCTAAAAATATTGAGACACAAGCAAAATGATATAATTTAATTATTCCTAAAATCAGGTAATGAGATGTTCTTTAGGAAAAAACAATCTATCCTATAGTTAAGCAATATTTAAGCTCTATCCTTTCTATCCCAACAGGATGTGGTCAGTGTGGTCAGTTACATGAGCAGGAAGTGGATATGATGTTGTGTCTCTCGCTCACCTGACTTCCCTCTCGTTGCCAGAAGATAGCGGGCTGTGGGCTTCCGGTGGCCTCGCACTGAAACGTCACGGTGCGTCCCAAACCCACCACCTGGTTCCTCGGCCGCACAGCAAACACCGGTGGCACTAAAGGATGTGTAAGCGAGAATCTTAACCACTGATATAGGAAGTGTCACAACACAGCATTTAAACACTAGAGAATAAAAAAAGGTGACACCTTTTGACCAATCAGATCCATGAATCCTACAGAGCTGTGGTGTACTTCAGATTTATGGATAAATGTACAGATAAAATTTTTACTCATTGCTTTAAGATCGAATTTCCATAACATTGGTGGTGTATCTAGCTAGTATGGGGAATCCCTTGTGCTAGCAGATTTTAAGAACTCTTCCAGTTATTTCAATTGGTTGAAATTACACATGAAGGGTTTTTTATTAAAGATCGATCGATAATTGAATCAACCGATATTTTTCCAGATTCTTAAATCTTTTTTTTATATCGGAATTTTGTAATATTGAATCCAACGATGTACGACGCCATCTTCTGGTGTTTTAGAGAACTGCGTGCAGGATAAGTCAACAGCAATTAATATAATATAACATATCAGTAAATATTGCAGTCGTTCTTCTTTACTGTAAGTACTGAGTGACAGTTAATCAACAAAGCTTTATTATTATTATTATTATTTAGAATTTGATGGTTTTAAATTGTTAAAATTGTTTAATGATTTTATTTGTAACCTTTTTCTTTATCTGCTCAAAATGTTCATTTACCAAAGATACTTTAATACTAGTGGAGTTAATTATTGTAAATGTTTTTATGTTTTATTTAGAAATAAGAGTAAAAGGAGTTCATTTCCAGTATTCACTGGTTTGTACTGCAAATAAAAATAAATGTTTGTTTAGTTTAGTACTGTTGATATAATTGAGTTAAAAATCTAAAAAAACATTAAATAAATATCGGTTCTGCATATCGGTTATCGCTCAAAACTACATACAAACACTGAACATTGGTATCAGTTCTAAAAACAATAATATCGGTTGATCTCCAGTTTCGCTAGCTATATGCTAACTTTCACAATTAAATAGGTTACCATGAAATGATTACATCGCCATCTGAAAACAAAAAACAGCGTCCATTCGACGCTGATTATATTTTTTCGTTGTTTATTTAAGAAAAATCCACATGTTTAACCACCAACACTTTATTTATTTTATTATTTGAATAAAAGAGAATGTTGGGGGATGTAAAGCAAATGTAAATGTAAACGAACAGCGACGCTGCTGTGACACTCCCAGCGGCTTCATTTGCATAGACAAGGACATGGAGCGCTAACGTTTCCACCGAAACAGGGGATAAATTTGGGCCATCTGTCCCGCTGACGGAGGCAGGTGGGTGCGGGACACAGACTTCCCCTGAATCTTAATGACCAACTCCTTCTCAAGCTCCCGGACTGCTAATGCCTCTTTTCTAGTTCGTTTTTTATGAGACTAATAAAATAAAACATAACCGTAGCTACACCCCCCTCCCCCCAACCTCCACCGGTGGACCACAACCGGTTTGTTTTTTGTTTTTTTTTTAGCCACAAATGAACCCTGAAGTGATCTCGGGCCCATCGATCGTCGTACTCCAGAGCTCTGAAGGACCAAAGATGAGAATTAACGTCAGCTGTAAAGCTTTTGTGCAATAAAACCGGACGATTCATTACCTTCAACACTCGGAACTAGTGTTCTTTTCTTTTTTTTTTTCTTTTTTCTTTTACCCGAGTATGTCAGCGTTGCCGATGACAACCGAGACAAGCACTCTGATTGGTGGAGAGATGGAAGGTGGATGGATGGTGCTTCTGACAACTTCCTGTGGCTGTCAGGGCAGTGATATAAGGTGACGGATGATGACATTGTGACTTACCAGACATAACTGAAAAGAGGAAGAAAGATAAAATAAAATAAAACAACACAGACGTGAGAGATGAGTGAATAAATCATAATTGTCATGAGATAAAATAAAATGACACACGACATCATATGCAGCAACGAGGACGAGGCAAATATTTATCTAGAAAAACAAGTGTTGTTCTAATGTTAACTATGTCACATTCCAGTTTTTCATAAACATTAATTTATATTTTAGCAATAATATAGAAATGTTTATTTACTCAATTCTGAAAGTAACAATTATAATTAATGTCCTATAATTAACGCAAATGTCTTTTTGCCACCAGAGGCCAAAAACCAGAATATCCTTCTGTTGTGTTGTGTTGATGTGGATTATTGAGTGTGTTTACTGTTCTGTCTGTCTTATTATTCATTCATTCATTCATTCATTTATCCATCCATCCATTTATTCATTCATTCATTCATTCAGTCAGTCAGTCAGTCATTCATCCATTCCTTTCTTTTATTTCATTGTCTTTCTTTCTTTCTGTCTTTTTTCATTCCTTCCTTCATTCTATTTATTTCTTCATCCCTTTCCTTCTCCCTCCTTTCTTCTCCCCCTTTATCGCTCCCTTACTTCCTTTTCTCTTTCCTATCTTCCTTCCTTACTTTCTTTCTGCCCCTCGTTCTCTCTTCTTTTTTCCTTCCTTCCTCCCTTCCTTTCTCCCTCCCTCCATCCCTCCCTCCCTCCCGCCTTCCTTCTTTCCTTTCCCTCCCTTCCTTCCTCCCTCCCTTCCTGACTCCCTCCCTTCTTCCTTTCTTCCTTCCTTCCTTTTTTTCCACTCATCATTAAAAACCGCTTTGTTTTTCCACACAATCGTTTCTATCATTTGATTAAATGTTGTGATTAAACTTGTTTTTGCTCTGAAACGTCCTCATTTAGTAAAAATTCAGTAATAATTCACTAATAATAAGTAATAATTCAGTAATAATAAGTAATAATAAGTAATAATTCAGTAATAATTCAGTAATAACCTATAAAATAAAGAGGCTCATTTACTGAAATTCTGTGTCTCACACTAACATGTTTCTGACTCATTTTAGATCAAACTCACAGCCAGGAAATCATTTATTTATTTACACTGATAAAAATTACACATAGGTTCATTTTCAAGTTTCAGAATAATTAATTAAAATCCCACTGGCTTATTAGCGGTTAATTATTTTACTTCCTCATTCTTATTCTAACCAATCAGATTTCAGAGGGTATATAAACATATAAGACAAGTCGCGTTCTCTTTTTTCCCGCCTTTTTTACTATAATAAAAATAAACCCATTTGGAGGTCATCCAACCTTCAGCTTGTAAAGCCATTTAATTTTTAAGTCTTTCATCTGATCTC
>VCAZ01000014.1:647247-672247 GCA_005784505.1 Bagarius yarrelli | reverse complement strand
TGAAGAGATAGTGAAAAAGATAGAAAGAAAAACAGAATATGTGTAAAAGAGAGGCTACAGACAGAGGAGAGACAGAAAGAAAGACAGTAAAAAAGACTTATTAGCGGCAGCAGTAATAGAAAGAGAAACAGAGATAAAGTAGGGAGAGGAGGGGCAAAGAAATAGAGGAAAGAGAGAGAGAGATAGGGTAGACATGGATAGGAAGAGTAAAGAGAGAGAGAGAGAGAGAGAGAGAGAGAGCGAGAAAGAGAGACAGAAAGTGTACGGATAAAAAACAGCAACACTTCTTCCATGAATGTTACAAAAACGTTTTCATATCAACCATCACATGCTTTTTTTTATCCGCCGTCTCCAACCGTTACCATAGCAACACCACCATATCACAACAAGCTAAATGGGATGTTCTGTTTATTTTTAAACTTAAATTAAAAAATATATATATATTTTTTTTATATATATAATAATATATAAACTCTGTATCACGTTGACATTCACACCTCGGTGTGTAACGCGAGACGCATCCCCCCCCCCCCTAACAAGCGGCTCGGCGACATCATTAAGATAAGACATGCAAATCGACGCTAATCCGAGCATCAGTCTCACGTAAACGCCGCCGAGCTTCTGTAAATCCGCCGCATTTATCCGCTAAGTGCTGATCTGAACTTTCTCCTGAAGCTAATTCACCCTGAAGTTCTCGCTTAATCCTGTGTAAATAAATGAATAAAGCCTGTACAGATCATCAAGGTTCCCTCCTTTATTCCTTCATTTCTTTTTGTGTGAAAGAGAAAGAAGACGGATGAATTCCTTTACTCGACTCCGCTCGCTCTTAATTAAAAGAAAACTAATTGATGGCATCAGGTTTAAACCCTGCGTTTCATCAGCGGAGACACTTTTCAGTCCTCGGCGCTTTGCTGCGTCCAACTTTTACCCTGTGAATGTGTCCTATTCATTGGTTGAGACTTTGAGAAACGTTCTCAGGATCGTTCCACCATCTGTTCACATGAAACATGGCTTCACTTCAGCGCTTCACACTTCCAGGCAAGAACTTTTTCTGCGCTAACGAGGGACTCGTTTATTCTGGCTCTGCGCTACGGATGAAAGTGAGGCTTTAACTATGTCACCGTTCTGATTTTTGGAATAACAAATCTGACCAATGACAAAGCAAGAAGAAATAAGGTGTGTAAGGTACTGATGAAAAAAGCGGTGGGTGATGTGGGAAATCACACGGTATTTTTATGTCACCGTGTGATATTTTAATGCCATTGAAGTGTATTTAAAAATTAAGCAAAACACACACACACACACACACACACACACACTAAAAATAATTATTATTATAATCCATAACATAGTTTAATACTCAAATCCAATTGGTCAAAAGTTGTACATTATTTTTGTACAACCAGCCTGTATAACATTAGTATAAAATAATTTATATTATTGTTTCTATGGCAATAGTTCACACACACACACACACACACACAAAGGAAGCAACTATTTATCATCTCTTTAATACAGGTAAAGGCGGCACAGTGGCTTAGTGTTTAGTCCTGTTGCCTCACAGTAAGGACGTCCCAGGTTCGATTCCCCTGCAGGGGTCTTTCTGTGTGGAGTTTGTATGTTCTCCATGTGTGTGTGTGTGTTTACTCCGGGTTCTCCGGTTTCCTTCCACAGGCCAAAACATGTATGTTAGATTGATTGGTGATTTTAAATTGCCCATAGGAGTAAGAGTAAGTGTGTGTGTGTGTGTGTGTGTGTGTGTGGTCCTGTGATGAACTGGCAACCTGTCCCTGTGACCCCGAATTAGGGAATAAGCGGCTATAAAAGATGAATGAATGAACTACATGTATTTTCACAGAGCTTCCACTGCATTTGATTCAGTGTCTACCACATTTAATACAGTGACTACTGCATTTGATGCAGTGCGAGTCCATTCGGTTCAGTGTCATATTGCATTTGATTCAGTGTTTACTGTATTCGATCCACGGTATCCTGCATTTATTTCAGCATCTACTGCATTTGATTCAGTGACTACTGCATTTGATTTAGTGTGCTGCAGTTTGCATTTCTTTCAGTGTTTGCATTTAGTGACTATTGCATTTTATTCAGTTCCACGTGCATTCGATTTATTGCATACTGCATTGGATTCAGTGTATATTGCATTCGATGCATCATCTAATTGATTCAACTGTATTCTAATTCAGTAAATTCAATTCAGTATCTAATGCACTTAATTACTTGTCTATTGCATTTGATTCAGTGTCTACTGCATTTGATTCAGTGAGAGTGCATTCGGTTCAGTGTCATATCGCATTTGATTCAGTGTTTACTGTATTTACAGTGTTTACATTTATTTCAGTGTCTACTTTGCTTCAGTGACTAATGCATTTGATTTAGTGTCTACTGCATTTATTACAGTGTCTACTAAAATTCAGTTCCGAGTGCATTCAATTTATTGCATACTGCATTGAATTCAGTATATATTGCATTTGATTCATCATCCAATTGATTCAATTTAGTTTTTACTGTATTTGAACTCAGTAAATTCAATTCATTACCTAATGCATTCAATTCCTTGTTTACTGCATTTGATTCAGTGGCCTGTACATTTGATTCAGTGGCCTGAGCTTTAATTCAGTATGGAATACTTTTAATTCAGTGTCTACCATAATTGATTCGGTACCTACTGCATTTGGTTCAGAAGCTGTTGCCCTTCTGTTATTACAGTACCTACTATACGTGTGTAGTATAAATATAATCAGGACAGTCTACCATCAGTCAACGTCTACCATCTTGCATTATGGCATGAAATTGGACTGTCACATAAAATTGAAATAGCTCTCACTGTTATCCGTTCATCTCTGTCGTCTACGTTCACGCCATCCTTTTTCCAGGAGATGGTGGGTTCGGGGTGTCCACGTGGGGGCTGACACTCCATTACTGCCGGTTCTCCGGCAGCCACCATCACGTCGCTGGGGTTCTGTCTGAATTCATCCCGGAGAACTGCAAAAGAACAGAGAGAGAGAGAGAGAGAGAGAGAGAAAGAGATCATTAATGATATACTGTTTCAACAGCGGACATGATGTGGAACGGTTCTGCATTACACCCTCCATCTTTTCCCCCCATTTTTTGGCGACTGTTTCTTGGACAGTTTACAGTAAAAGCCGCACTTCTACCACCGACTGTTGGCTCTATAACAGGCGAAACTGAATCTTAACAAAACTTACAAACACAATTTATGAAAAACGGATGAAAATCTTCACCAGGATTACAGCCACAGCTTCTGTGTAGGTTTTTTCAAGCAGTCTTATTTTCAGAGCTCAGGTATTCGAGCTGTTTGTGTCTTGTTTTGTTTCTTTAGTTAATTTGTGTTTTCTTGTTGTTGAGATAAAGTTACGCACTGCAACAAAACGGAAGTATCCGCTAACCGCTAAACAGAACAGAATGTCTCTATTTTTATTGAATAAATAGTATTTTGTCAAGGCTCTCCTGAATCTGCCCCAGTCTCCTCCATCCCCCTGACGATCGTGTGTCTCAGATCAAAGTGCGGCGTAACCTGAACTCCTGACTTCCTACAAATTCCTTTGAGCCTTTAAGCACTTAATTGGCCATAAGATCCCAGAATCTGCTGCACAGAAATTTCAGCTCTCCCATAGTTACCTTACAGCCAGGAAAAAAAGGTAACAGCATCTGAATCTCCGTCATAGGGAAAGTGTTCTACAGCTCGACTTATATCTGCTTATTCTTAACGCAAGACAGTTATTCATTTAGCCATAAAGCTGAGGAAACTCTCACAGTTAGAAATCCATCCTAAGAGCTAAAAAAATCTTAGCATTCCAAGAATTAGATCCAAAGAATTCAAAAGCAAGTGATCTAATCCAAACAAATACGTTTAAACTTAAAACTGATCTAAAGTGATCTGAAATGGTCTAAAGTTATTTAGTTCTATTAAAATTCACGATATAAATAAACAATATAAATCAGTCCAAAGCAATCCAAAGTGATGTAAAACGATCTAAAGCACTCTAAAGCGACCTGAAGTGCTTAAAAATGGATCTCATGTGATCTAAAACAATCTTAAGTGACCTAAAGAGATGTAAAGTAGTCTAAAGCAATCTAAAATGCTCTAAAACAATCTGAAGTAATCTAAAACAATTTAAAGCAGTCTTAAGCGATCTAAAGTCCTCTAAAACTATCTAAAGTAATCTAAAGCGGTCTGAAACGATTGGAAGTGCTCTAAAACAATCTAAAGTGATTCAAAAGATCTAAAGCAGTCTAAAACAAGTGGAATGTTCTGCACTTGGCTGCAATAATTTTTATTAAGGTTGTTATTGTGATAAACATACTATTTAAAATAACCTACCCATGTTTATTTCTATAACAAAAATTATATTTATATAATATATACATCAATTAGCTGACCCTATCATCAGTACCACTGTTGATCCCAGGCTGATGATCTAAAGATGTCTTAATTAAGCTGAAATGTTATAGAACAATTTACCCCAGTCTGCATGTCTCATTTCTCCCTGTAGGTCCAATACAAATCAAAGATTTTAGTGTAGATCTTGGAACAATGTGACGGTTATAAAATTACAGCAGTAACTCGTTCCCTCCTGCTGCTATCATTTAGCTCATCTTCTTCACCTCTTGTGTCTGAAAACACTGGAGAGAAGTGGAGAAGTGGAGAAGTGAGAGTCTGAGGCTTCCAGTGTTTACAGAAGCTAATTTTAGCTAATAAAGATCATTGGACATTTGCATTTCTAGTATTTGCCAGACGCTTTTATCCAGAGCCACGTGAATTTATCTATATTTTATATCTCACTAAGGAACTGAGGGTTAGGGGCCCTGCTCAGGGGTACAGCAGTGGGGGTTTGGTGGTTCTTGGAATTGAACCCATGATCTTCCAAATAGCAGTCTAAAAACATTAACCACTGACCTACCACTCACCACTTGTTGTGGTATTAAGGTGCATGCAGCTCTACATGTCTTGCTCATTATTTATTGCACCATGTGTGACATTTTTTTAAAATAACTGGATGTTAATTCTTTATGTTGGTAAATGTTTTCTTACTGGCATTTAGCAGATTGTGCTTATCCAGAGTGACTCACATTTTCCAACTGAGCACTGACCACTGAGCACTGACCAACTGAGGGCCTTGCTTAGGGGCCCAGCAGTGGCAGCTTATTAGTTCTGGAAATTTAACCCACAAACCTTAGTCAGCAGTCTAACAACTTACCCACTGAGCTATTACTTCCAGACATGTCCCAACTCAGAGACTCTGACCTCAAACAACCCACTCTTGTTAATGCTTTAATGCTCGTTTAATAAAGTTATAGAATAAACTATCTTTCTAATATGACTTGAATGGGCCACCGACGTGACTCTAGTGTGCAAAAAGGTTCCTAAATGTCAGGTCTGGGATTCCAGCGTTTTTTAATTTCAAATAGGTGAAAAAAACTCCACTGAAAGGAAAGATAACTGGCAACAGATCAAGCTCTGCCCCTTTTTCCAAATGACTAACTAGTCCAACTAGTAATTCGTAACCAAACAATGACTGTAAAAGTAGAGTAGGGAGCAAGAACATACCAATGAACTATCTGTTCTGCAAACAATCTACTTCTGTAAATCAAGACACGCCCACAGCGGATTTATACATTCTAAATGGATAGACTAGAACAGGATCATCAACAACAACTTAAGGTGCTGGGCTGCTGCTCCAACGGTGCAAATTCAATTACCAGGACCACCAATGTTTCTCCCGCTGGGCCTTGAGCAAGGTGGATAAGGGGGTCTTCTAAAAGCTGCAAATGTAAAATAAGAACAGCTTCCAGCACAGGTACAAAACAGCACCCATTTAAAATTTTGGAAGGTGGTAGCTCAGTGGTTAAGGTGTTGGACTGCTATTAGAAGATTGTAGGTTCTATTCCCAACACCACCAAGTGACCACTGCTAGGTAGTTTGACATTAAAAGTTTACTTGTTATATCCTTACAGAAAGGACACAGATATCGACCTCAAGCCTTGCTTATATTTGAGGATCAGTGTCAGTCCTCCCACGATGGTACTTCTGTAACAAAATTAAATCCAGACTCAAACCAAAATGAAATCTGCCTCACTGTGTCCCTAACATTAATAAAAATGAAGACGGAATACCACCCACAGACTAGGGTTGCTCGATCAAAAGTGATCTGTTCAGAGGAAATGAAAAGATTTCTTCCAGTGTCCTCAGAGGTCTTCTGCCATGTTTCACTGAAGCCAAGAGGGAACTGGGGATTTGCTCATGAGCACATCAAAACCAGCGCTGGCCCTGATACAAGGAGTTTTTTTGGACTTGGAACTTTTCCATTAGGACAGTGCTTACCCTTGTGAAGGGTTGAAGTAGGACAAAAGGAGAAGAAAATCTAATGTCCTTTGGAAAAGTATGCTTGTCAAAACAGAACAGACTTAAGACTTCATAAAAGCCATAGAACTGACCGTCGTATGAACCCGTTAAATCGATAATCATACTGGTTTAGTAAGTCATGAGTCGAAATTACAAGCTGACTCCTGAAATGTCTTTTTACTGCAGACAAAAATGTCTCTGTCTAGCTTAGCACCCGTGTCACTGCTAAAGTATGCAGAGTCATGAATAAAGTCAGGCCACGGGATTAAAATAGGGCGATTTGGATGAGGAACCGAACACAAAAAATCTATGTAAAATCTTACATGTAATCAGTCCCAGATGTGGCCCCTGGCAGACTTGCCTACCCCCCCCCCCACACACACACACACACTTTTTTGTTCAAGTTTCAAGGTTTCTGCTAAGCAAAAGGCAACTAAAAGAGCACAGATAGAAAAAAATGAGTATTTGTTAATGTTTCTTTACTTACTATCCACTGTCAATCAGATTGATTCCATTTCTGTTTCATTACAAAGGGGGTAAAAGTTTAAGGGCTAGGGGTTGGGGGGTATTTCCAGGAGGTTGGGGGTATTTCCAGGAAAGGGGGGTGAATACTTATAAAAGCACCTGTACACACAGCCTGCTATTTCCACATTCATGCCTCTATTTCAAATGCCCTACTGCACAATTCTGCCTTGTCCTATCGGCCTTTTCTGGAGACAGAAAACAAAACAAAAGAACGATTAACGTGGTGGAACTTTCAGAATGCATAGGGTGTTTGGATAGTTAATAACTCTGGAATAATTGACCCAACTCTGTTCGGGAGACAGTCACAGTCTGTCAGTTAGAGTTAGATTAAAGACCCATCTCTTTAACCTGGTCTGCACATAACACACATTTTCATTATCCAAATTTGTTAAATGCTGCAATAATCAGATCAACCGGAACCGTGAGATCTTCCAAGATCACTTCCAATATGTATTTGAGAATGACATCTACACTAACATAAGTCTGTTTCTAAGATCACTGTCGCCACTGGATCCCATCAAGATCCAGTCCAGTTGGTGGATCAGCACAGGGACAACAATCCCCAGAGGCAGTGTTCCGGTAATGACCTTGTATTCTGGGTGGCCATCCAGACAAAACCATGGAAACTTTACTGCAGTTATGAAATAACCTGCTGGTTTGTCTGGTCAGAGAAGAACCGACCCCCCCGACTAAACATGACGAAACCTGGTTTCTCCCAGGGTTTTTTTCTCCATTCTGTCACTGATGGAGTTTTGGTTTCTTGCCGCTGTCACCTCTGACTTGCTTAGTTTGGGACTCTTAATTCAGAGGTATTAATTAGAGTGGCTTTAGTGACGGTTGAGTTTATTGTCTTATTTAATTTGATTTTGTAAAGCTGCTTTGACAGAATTTTAATTGTTACTAAGCGCTATAGAAATAAAGGTCAACTTGACTTGACTTGATAGTTCCAGCATTGCCAATAAGTTCTACCAAAAAATAACACCTTTAACTGAAGAACTCAATCCTAAAGTCCAATTTTTGGGGGTTGATTGAATGGGTGATGAGTAGAGTCTACCAAACGAATTTTCCAAGTAGCCTTTTGAAGAACTGAAGAAGAACCAAAGAACTGTCCTTTAAAAGGTTATAAATAACCTAAACATCTGTAAGGTGTCTATAGTTTCTATAGGTTCTTTGGATGAGTAAGTCTAGTTCTCCAAAAAGGTTCTCTAAGGAGCCAGATTTAAAAACTGGAGAATAAAGGTTAAACAAAGACATTCTTTCCAGAGATTTTCTTCAACTTTAAAAGAGAGAAAGATTCCCCCAGAGAGGCAACCAAGGAACCCTTCTGGATGGTTACCAGGTCTTTTTTTTTATTTCCTATCCATCGTTTTCTGGTTCTTTCTTTTTTCTGATATGTTTATGTTCCATTTCAAACATCATTTGGACATGGTGTGTTAACCCTTTTCTCTACACCCACAGCACAGACAGAGTCAGGCAACACGGCACAACTTCTCCAGAATCGTGTTACAACAAGTGCTAAAAGATCCCAAAGGCAAAACTACAAAAAGACAACAAGCAAAAAAATAAACAAAAGAAGACGAGTGCAGCTTCTATCCTAGGGGGGTTGAGTTCATCTGTTTAACTTACGGATTGTGTATGTGATGTGGGTGCGTGTGAGGATACCAGCCGGTGCTGTAGTAGAGCAGTACATGGCCGCTGACAGTGTTAGGCATCTGGAGCTGGAATAAACATTCCAGCATATCTCAGCTGTGTGGAAATAAACAATGCGTGACAAACTCAACGGAGGCAGAAACAGAATCCATGATACCCTGCTTACTTATACCCTGCATCCGCATAGCTTCAAATTGGATCAGGAAGTTTAGTAATACACACAGGCAGACGCTTCACGAGACGTCCAAACAAAGGCAAAAGGTTTATTTAAACGCAATTTAAAAGACGTTGTGCAAAGAACACAAACTTTAACTATGTCCCAAAGTCTCTGTGTTTTTAGCGTGAGCGATAAAAATCCTTTTTTATAAACCAATCAAAATCGATGTCCCAGCACATCTGGGCCTTAAGTTTAAGACGTGGATCCACTGCAGATCCACCGGCAACACAAATACCCTCAACTGCTCAGTTAGATAAATGTAAAAGGGACATCTGAAAAAAATTTTAAGTGGCAGGAATCCAAGAGTAACCCTCCATCCACACAGAGAGCAATGTCTGATAGATAGATAGATAGATAGATAGATAGATAGATAGATAGATAGATAGATAGATAGATAGATAGATAGATAGATAGATAGATAGATAGATAGATAGATAGATAGATTCAATCGTTTAAGAAAGAAAGAAAGAAAAACCAGCAAGAAGAAGGAAAAGAAAAAGAAGAAGAGAAGGGGGGAAGGGAAGGGACAAGAAGACCGAAGAACAACGAAAGAAGAAAAAACAAAGAAACAGGGCAATAAAAGGTGGAAAAAACAAACATGAAAAGAGAAAGAGAGAATCAGGAAGTGGAAAAGACGATTGATTTTAATCACCTAGTAGAAAAATCTAAAACTCTCAGACTTCTGAAAAGAACATCTTAAGGATCCATGGCATTAATGTAACACTGCTGCTAAAACCACCAGCCAGGCAAAATCACACTCTTGGAGCATCTGAAGGGCTTCGAACCCAAACCAAGAGCGTGAAAGTTCTATTAAGGGAAAGCCTACCTGCATCTGAGCGCAGACAGAGCGGATTATTCCCTCAGGTTCTCTGCGTCTATCAGTAAAAGCGTAACTCTCAGCATGAACACACTTTTCTGTGTGAGTGTAGGCGAGTGTAGAAAAGTAAGGTGAGATACTACCTTTCTTGGCAGAGTCAGGATCTAAATATATGTGGCCAAGTTTCCGAGAAAGAACAAGCCGAGGGACAAAAGCTCTCCAAAAAACCCTGAGAGAGAGAGAGAGACTGAAAGTGCTGAAGAACATCTAGATGGGGGATAAGATAAGATAAACCTTTATCGTCCCACATTGGGGAAATTTCTTAAAAAATATCAGAGGAGAGCGCCAACCCAGTCCCCAACTACCAGAAATTATGCAGTCGACATTCCCACATTTGGGAACAACCGGAGTTCAATGGTTAAACCTCACCCTGGGTGAACCACCTTCTTGAGCATGGTATCTCCACCCTGCCAACACTACTACTTTCCGACGACCCATAATGCAACTGCACAAAGCATGAGCGAATTCATACGTTGTTAAACAGCAGAAAATAAAACACCACTGAATCTGGATTTGCTTAAATACTATCGATCTATCTATAATAAAATATTTACAGTGGAGGAGGAAATGGAAATCTGGAGTGGAGTGATTATAAAAGGTCTGGAGCAAAAACTTTTCTGCTCCACTTCGCTTACATACTCTGATTACTACAATACATCCTGTGAAAAAACTTTATAGTTCAGATAGCATCAGTACTAAATACCAAATAATCCCGATTCCACACAAACTACATAAACTATGCGTTCCTATCAAAACACACCGAAATCTAATCACACCGTATTCCTACATGTCCAAAAGAAATACTGTAACCATCACATCATCCTTCAGACCCTTTGACTCCTGTAGTCGACTCCAGTGTGGAAACTCAACACCGAGATTCATTCAGGTTTTTGCTCTGTTTTTAACCAGCCTCTTTTCCCACAGTGTGTGAAGGCGCTGATGACGTATCCTGTCTGCGTGAAAACGGTGTGCATAGAGGTTTTGCACATTATATATATATATATATGCGGTGGTGTTTATGCACTGCTGGTGTTTACACACTGGTGTTTACATGTTGGTGTTCATGCGCTGGTGTTTATGCACTGGTGTTTACACTCTGGTGTTTATGTGCTGGTGTTTACACACTGGTGTTTACACACTGTGTTTTACGCAATGGATTGTTTACACACTGGTGTTTATGTGGTGGTGTTTACGCTGTAGTGTTTACACACTGGTGTTTATGTGCTGGTGTTTACACACTGGTGTTTACGCAATGGTGTTTACACACTGGTGTTTATGTGGTGGTGTTTACGCTGTAGTGTTTACACACTGGTGTTTACATGTTGGTGTTCACACACTGGTGTTTACACGCTGGTGTTTATGCGGTGGTGTTTACACACTGGTGTTTATGCTGTAGTGTTTACACACTGGTGTTTATGCGGTGGTGTTTACACACTGGTGTTTATGCTGTAGTGTTTACACACTGGTGTTTACATGTTGGTGTTCATGCACTGGTGTTTACACACTGGTGTGCTTAGTGTTACTGGTGTTTTGTGTGTTTACACACTGGTGTTTATGCGGTGGTGTTTACACACTGGTGTTTATGCTGTAGTTTTTACACACTGGTGTTTATGCGGTGGTATTTACACACTGGTGTTTACATGTTGATGTTCATGCGCTGGTGTTTACATGCTGGTGTTTATGCTGTAGTTTTTACACACTGGTGTTTATGCGGTGGTATTCACAAACTGGTGTGTACATGCTGGTGTTCATGCGCTGGTGTTTACACACTGGTTGCATGTATGTGGTGCATAAATGAGCTTCAGCGTCTTAATAGTTTCAGCATCGCTTCACATCATCGACAGGATTTTACTGTGTTTCAGGCTTTTATACAGTAAACACTACCTTCTATCTGGACAAATCTGGCTGCAGTGGACAATGTGTGTGTGTGTGTGTGTGTGTATGTCATGTCACATGTGGTGAAGCGAGTGAAATCTTGGCAGTAGATCAGCCACATGGACAGGAAACATAATCCAGCCTGTTTTAGTATTTTAAAGCACAGAGGGACTGCAGATGGAATGGAGAGAGAGAGACAGAAAGAAAGAGACGGAGAGAGAGATAGAGACACAGACAAATGAAGAGAGAGAGGGAGAGAGAGATAGAGAGAGAGAGCGAGAGAGAGTGAGAGAGAGAAATAGACTGAGAGACAGCGAAAGAGAGAGGGAAGATCCAATCACACAATAAGAAGTAGAGAGAAAGAGAGAGAGAGAGAGAGAGAGAGAGAAAGATAAGATAATAGAAGGGTATGGGACAGAATGAGAGAGTAAGGAATGTTGGGTGTTGGGGTGAGACCTTCAGTTCCAGAGGGACACAATGGCTTCCACATGGTCACTAACCTCCACCAGATGGAAGCGAAGGAGATGAAACAGTGTTATCTCTAAAGAAGATCTGGGACACAGGGACAGAGCAGCGCTTTACACAGAAAGATGGATAGAATAAAGATAAGAGAGACAGAGGGACAGAGAGTGAAATACAGAATACTGGGAATTTTTTTACATAAAGGCAGAAGAACAAGAAGAAAACGAGGATGAAAAGATGATAGATGTATAAAAGAATGGAAATCTAGTGGAGCCATGATAAAAAATGTATCTTCTGCTCCAGTTTTTACGGCATGCTGGGCTACTGTTAACCTCTCCGGAACATTCCGCCGTCTGATTTATCGCACTTCCTCTGGATGGCAGATATTTCGGACGTCTACACAACAACACGGCGTCCGTTCCAGGATATTTCACGTATTTATGGGACAGATGAGGAAAAATTCGAAAAACTTTTCCGTCTTTAAGAGCAACACTTTGTTTTCAACCCAAAAGTCATGACAGGCTGTTCGAGACCTTCAGCCCGCACGAGTGTTACAGCCACCTTTCATATCACAGAGACGGACGATAAATAACACTAAAAATAAACAGTAGTGAAGATGATTCCTTACTGGCCATCACACAACAGCCAAAGACAAACGCTTCAGACGGATGAAAAGGAAACAAGAGAATCGGAGAGATAAAAAAAATCTGTTGAAAAAAGAAAAAATAATCAGAGCAGGAAGGGAAATATGAGGAAAAGAATAAGAAAAAAAAAGATGGACGAAAATTAGAAGATCATGCTTATATAACGATGATGATGATGATAGACGAAAGAAGAAAAAAAGAAGAGAAAGAAGAAGAAGATAAGGGGCATGATGAAGAAAGAAGTTAAGATTACAATGATATTAATGATGATGATAATAGTGATGATGGTGGTTATGGTGATGGTGATTGTGATGATGGTTATGATGATGATGGTGATGGTGATTGTGATGATGAGATGATGATAATGATGATGGTTATGATGGTGATGATGATGGTAGTAAGAATAAAGGTTACGGTAATAATGCTGATGGTGAGGATGGTTATGATGATGATGGCGATGATGAGGATGCTAATGAAGATGGTGATGACAATGGTGATGATGATGATAGTGATGATGAAGACAGTGATGATGGTGGTTATGATGGTGATGTTGATTGTGATGATGAGATGATTATATTGATGATGATTATGATGGTGATGATGATGGTAGTTAGACTGATGGTAATGGTAATAATGATGATGAAGATGATGATGACGGTGATGATACTGATGTTGATGATGACGATTGTGATGATGATGGTGATGATGAAGGTGATAATGAAGATGATGACGATTATGATGATGGTGGTGATGATGATGATGGTGATGATGCTGATCATAGAGGAAAAGAGGAAGAAAAATAGAGAAAAAGAAGAAAAAATGAAAAAAGAAAGATAAAACAGCGATAAGGAAAAGTGGACGAGCAACGAGGAGGCGGATAACAAGAGGAATAAACGTTAAAAAATAAAGAGGAAGAAGACGTAGATATAGATATCTAATACACATTTTTTATTTCTTCCCCTCTTCTACAGCGTTATCGTTCTTTAGCCAGTTCTCTAAAGGTTTATCTTTTTTTTTACAGTCGGCTTTGTATAGTTGTTTATTGCACTTCACTGCCACAGGACCATCGCTGACGTGTTCACTGGGGCAGTTAATCGCTTTAATTTCCTTCTTCAACCTGTTTTTCTTTTCAGTGCATTTATTTATCTAATGTTTTAGTAACAACATTCTAACTACATCGTTTCTAATTTCCATATATGCATGGATGCAACCACGCCTCTTAATTCCCAGGATGCTTTGATCTATAGATCCTAAACAGTCTTTCCAGTTGGTTTTTACTATGGAAAGAGACTTACTAAAGATCCAGGATGAAGTTATCTTTGTTCGGAAACTTTCCCTGATTTCCAGGATGAACTTCAATCTGGACAGATTGTTCCGTCTAACAACTGAACTAAACTTGTCTCTGTATGAAGACTTTTCACAATTCCGAGAAGAATTTTTCTTTATTTCTAGAATTTCCCTGATTTCTAGGATGAACTTCGATCTGGACAGAGACGTCCCTTTAACTTCAAGGTAGAACTCGTTTCTTTCTCCCCTCTTTCCTTATCCCAGGAGGAAGTTTCTCTATATGGAGATTCAACTTACATTCCAGATTGAATTTTGCTATGGACAGAGACTTCCTGAATGTTTTCTCTAATCCAAGACATTCCTTGTCCTTCAGGATGAGAAAATAGTCTTCTGCTTTAAACAACTCTAATAAAGACTCATCTTTACATCCAGTCTTCCCTTGACTTCCCTTGTCTGATGGAGACTAATTATTACCTCCTGGATTAATTTTCTTTTTAACAGAAGAAGAATTCTCTTCACTTCTAGGATCCTAATTTCTTGGATAGAGACTCCACTCTGCTTTATCCAGGGATTCTTCTCCCAGGAAAGTCCCTTAAGTTATTTCTTTTTTTCTGGATAGAGATTCTTTGTAAGTTCCTTACCTTCCTGGAGAAGATAAACTTCAAAACAAGAAAACCCCCCTCCTTAATTCTTAAAATTTCTCCCCATAGGAGATTTCTGGCAGGGGTCACCCTGGACTGGCCACTAGTTTATCGTAGGGACACATACAGACAAGCAACCACACACACACTCACTCCTATGGGCACTCCTGTCCCTGATAAAACATCTAAAATTAAATTACGAAAGGCTGGAAATTTTCCATTAGCAGTAACGTTAACACTCAGATACACTCTGCAGCAAACCCTTGCAAGATGAGGTAAAATGGCAGGAGAAAACTGAGAACAATACAGATAATCCACGTCCTCCTAAAAATACAGGTATCATATCGGTATTAGTGAGTACCAGGAAAATATTGGTACTAATACTCAGTCTTTTCAAAAGAGAATTGGTGCATCCCTAAACTTAACCCTCAACGGCTCATTTGTTTACAGTGAACATGAGAAATGCCATGAAGAACCTCCTTCTGATGGAAAACCTTTAAGGTGTAGGGCTGGACCTAACATACACAACATGAGCTCCAGCCCTACACCTTAAAGACAGACTGGTAGCATCAGTAAACACCAATAATCTTGTTTTCTCTTTGGGGTTATCAGACTTGCTTAGGTTTCCAGCAGTGCTGGCTTGGTGGTACTGGAAATTGTACCCACCACCTTCTAATAGTAGGTCAACACCTACCAGTTCCTATAATACAGACTAGCTGCTAAACAGGCTAGAGATGTTAGCAACGGCAGCACTCTTGGCTTGTATCTCTTCACCACAGTGTTGTTTAAACATAACGAGCACCAACACGTCTCTGATCGTGTTAAAAACTCGTACCTTGGCTTCAGGTGGGGAATTTCTCTCAATTGATCTTTTCGTCATGTTTCTCCTCACTCTCATTCACAGCATGCTGTCATGCGGAACGATCCATATTGGGCGGGAGGGAAAATATGTAACATCACTTTTACACAAAAAATGCCATTGGTGTATTTATTTGTAATATAAAATGCATTGTAATACAACATCTCCTCCACTGAGCTACAACTCTATGTAAGCAACATAGGCAGTGTGTGTGGTGTTGTGGGGTAGTTGATTCGTGGGAAAGCAATAGCGCAGTGGGTAATATAAAAATTGGACTACTATTTGGAAGATTGGGGTTCGATTCCCAGCACCACCATCAAGATGCCACTGCTGGGCCTTGAGCATGGCAGAGCAACCCTCAAACACAGCCTACAAAAAAAAGTGGTAGACCCGATGGCCTGGTAATCGCAAGACTAGGGATTTAATTCCTAGCACCACCAAGCTGCCGCTGCTGGGCCCCCGAGCAAGGCCCCTAACACTAGGTAAATTAAATAAATGTAACCCGGTCTGGATAAGGGTGTCTACCAATAGCTGAAAATGTAAATGTTTTTAGTCTTTGGTGTCTAAAACCAGACCTTTCTGTTCTACACGGAAAATAAAAGAGATCACCTATCAAAAAAAAACCCCAACACGAACACGGGCAGCGTCGTAACGATCGAAAGCCGAGCAACCTGATCATGTGTGTCGTAAAGCTCTGGGGCTGCGGTTGACATCTGGAACAATCCCAAAGTGAGAAATAAAACAAGTGTAAGATCAATTTCAGGCTGGTGGAACGAGAGAAAGGAGTTCACATGGCCAGAGAGAGAAAGATTCATCCAGATCGCGCGCTTCCAGACAACAAACCCATTCATCCCATAAGACAGGGCGAATATTTCCGCGTCGGTTTTGGACTCAAAAGTGAAGATCGGTGCTGACTACAACAGAAAATTCCAGACGGGCCAACGCTTATCCCAGAGTTCAGACGTCCTACAGCTACACACAGCGCGGCCTGGGGGATTATCTCCACCGCCGGGGGGATAAATTTACCTTTGACGTCAACCAGAAAATGTCTAAACCTCAAGGAATTTCAGCAGAAAAGTCCAAATATTCCAATTCAACCGCAAAGTATAAGATAGGATAAGACGGAGGTTTCAAATCGAATCCAATGTTAAGTTTATTCATTACATTCATGATCATGATCAGACTAAAGACTGACATTGGGACAGGGTGGGATTTCCCAATATTTTTTTTATGGGATTGGGATGGGGGGGGGGCTGTAGGAGTGAAGGGGGAAAAGACTGAAAATCCACTGCCGTGGACACCAGGACAATCCGAGTTTTGTTTATCAGATAAACGATTGATTTACCTTTATATTATTATATTATTATTATATTATTATTATTATTATTATTATTATTAATTATTATAAAGGTGTTTTTCTTATAATTGTGTGTTTCTATCTTTTTATTATTTATTTTATATTTATTATTTTGTTAACTTTATACTTGAACGAATGTCTGGACTGTTGCCAGTTCCCTGTCGGCACTTTCCATCTGGAATTTCCAGAAAAAGTTATAAAGTAATTGAAAATAGGAAAAAGAAATAAAAGAAATATTAATTTTAGGTAAAAGTGTATAAAAAAAATTGTAATAACATTTCAAAATGTGATTTTTTCTTTCCATGTTTTATATTTTACAGCAATTTCACATTGTAAAAATTAGAAAAATTATCAGTGTTTAAATTACACCAAGTATTCAACTGAAATAAAAGCTAAAATATAAGATTAAAATAAAATAATCTTCTTATTTTTAGCGAATTACTTATTCATTTGTAATTAAAATAATATTTATACTTAAATATATAATAGAAAATTCTCCCTGTTTTTTTTTTTTTTTTTTAATAAAATTCCCATCATTTTTCTTCCAATATTTTGTTCCATGTAATTTTAGCTTAATCACATTTAATTATTATTATTTATTAGTTCAAGTAATGAAAAAAGGGGAAAAAATAAAAGAAAAAAACAAAATAAAATAATTATCATTTATTAGGAGAAAAAAATCTAGTAGTTTTACCAATTTTGTCATTTTTTTCTTTCATTATTTTTAGAAAGTGTTTTTTTATTTTATTTTATTTTTATTTTATTTTTTCTATTTTAACTACTAGGGTTACCGACAGCATTGGAATGTCACATGTCTGCACTCAGAATCCGGAGTTTCCTAACAATCACAAACACAGGAGAACTCGATAAAGGCTAGAAAAAGAGCTACATTGTTTCCCGACCGGCACGCGGTTTATCAGATGGAAAATGCGACAAAACACGTCGGTGGAACCTGCAACTTTTATCCTAGACTTAAAATTTTAAGACTGAATGTGATTCCACAGTAACACAACCCACAAATTTGATCTCATTTTTTACTTTTATTTTAAGAAATTTTCCTACTTTTATTTTAAGATTTTTATAAAAGGATTATGATTCTATGTCTGTTTTAATGGAATTCGCCCAGCACAGTATGAGCTTTAGAGATAAGAGAGGGAAAAGCGCTACGTCGTTTTCCGACCCGGATTCTGGGTTTATCAGACGGACGATCCGACGAAACACGTCTGCGAAACATTCGCTATCGGATAAAACACAAACAAACACAAGGTCGTGTGTGAGGGAATGAGGGTGAAAACCGTCTGCTGGGTTGAGCATCAGACGCTTTGAGGAATTTTAAGTGTTTTAAGTTATGAAGAAGCACACACACGCACCACACACACACACACACACACACACACACACACACAGGCTAGCCGACTCAGCACACCTGCAACAAGGACAATGGGACGCTCCACTTTGATGAATAGAGCTATTAAGCAAAAAAAAAAGATCTGGAGATGTTTCTGAGTCCTGCAGAAGGGTGTGAGTTCCATGACCACAGACCACATCACTGATCCGAACCAGCTGAGCTTCAGTCCTCGTCAACAAAGAGGAATGATTAAGGAACTACCAAAAAATGACACGTGAAATGTGAAGCTTTTCCTTTATTTATTTATTTATTTATCTTCATTTGTTAGTTTTATTTAATAATTTGCGAATATTTGAGCGCTTTTTTAATTACGATATTCAAATTTTTGTAATTTATATCAATCTTAACATTTAATTTTATATATAAAAATCCTCTCCTTTTCATCACTTCCTGCCAAATGATTAACAATCCAAGAACTTTCTTATTCACACTAACAGACACGTGGGATTGGACGGTCGGCCAACCAGCACACACTCGCATCATGTGACACGTTAATACGTTCGGCGCTGTGAAAGGATGTGTTTTAAGTGCTGAACATTTTCCTCCTCTAAACTTCACCTGGTCGTGACATACAGAATAAAAGTTATTAATTAATACATTAATAGTTCTTCTTTCTTCTTTTTTGATTTTTGGCTTTATTAAATTAAAAATTATTTGATTTTTAAAACATGGCAAAGATCAGAGAATCCTGCGTCGTCCAATCACAAAGACAAGAATCAGAAAATTTCATGTATTTTTGGTGATTTTTATTGTCCTGTGATTTTTTTTCTCATTCGATCTTTTGATCTTTTTTATTATAAATAAGATCTAAATTATCTCTAATCATATTTTATGTTTAGGGTTTTTAAAATTGTATTTCATTTTTAAGTTTTCTTTAATTCTATTATCTAAAAGTGACTTTTAAATGTAGGTTTTTCTTTTTATTGTTTATTTCTCTTCATTTATTTCTTTAAATTGCAAACCTATAAAAATAATTTGTATTTAAACATTTGTTTGGGGGGGATTTTTAATGTTGTTTATATTTTAACCCTTTCTGAAAAATGTATTAATGTGAGTTTCTCAGATTTTTCTTTTTTTTATGTCATAATTTTTCTTTTATTATTTTAATTGTCAAGTTTTTTCGACTTTCCTCTCGTTTAAATCTCATCTCCATCACTGCAGTGATTAATTACGCTGTGTGTGTGTGTGTGTGTGTGTGTGTGTGTGTGTGTGTGAGACCGTTCGCTCTCCCACACGCATCAGACTGAAGTCCAAAATCAACCGGCGACGCAGCTGCATGCAACATGTGACTCCGCCCACAACCCAACAGTATGGAACTGCCTCACACTGCAGTCAGTGTCTTTACGTTTCTGTAGGTCAGGATTTCACCCCACGCCGCCCACAGACTCGAATCTAAAGCAGACACAGGTGTGTAAAGTAGGTGAGACAGGCAGAACAGACAGACAGACAGAAAAGACAAATGAAGAGCAAAAGGACAAAAAGTCCAAAAGGTTTCCTGATCTGAGGGACGTTTTATGTTGTGCAGTAATGTAAGTATTAAGCGTGTTAGAGAGAGCGATAGAGCGAGACATTTATTCATCCATCATTCTACAGTTCAATTCCGTACCAAACCGTCTCGAAGTGTCCACACTGATCAAACTGTCTCAAAATGTCCACACTAATTAAACAGTCTCAAAATATCCACACTAATTAAACAGTCTCAAAATGTCCACACTTATCAAACTGTCTCAAAATGTCCACACTGATCAAACTGTCTCAAAATGTCCACAATGTTCAAACTGTCTAAAAATGTCCACACTGTTGAAACTGTTTCAAAATGTCCACACTGATCAAACTGTCTCATAATGTCCACACTGATCAAACCGTATTAAAATGTCCACACTTATCAAACTCTCAAAATGTCCACACTAATTAAATGTCTCAAGATGTCTACACTGATCAAAGTGTCTCAAAATGTCCACACTATTTCATTCTTTGTTTCTAATTTGTTCTTGCTTCCTTTTCTCTTTCTTTCTTGCGAGTGTGTGTGTGTGTGTGTGTGTGAATGTGAGTGTGTATATGTGTATTTGTGTAAATCATCTCTATATCCATCATTCTATTCTGTCTTTCTCTATTTCCTTTTTTTCCCCTTTCTCACTTTTGCCCTTCTCTCGCACTTCCCGAGCGCTTTTCTGCCGTCTGCAGTGATAACATCTGTTTCACAGAGATGAGGAAAGGAGGGAAGCATCTAATTTGCCCCAATTACACTAATTACCCTCTAATTTACTAGCTTCCTACCCCTGGTGTAAAATAGAGGAAAGAGGGAAAATTCTCCTGGACATTTTTGAGAGAACCACCAACGAGCTGGTATTTATGGGGTTTAGGAGGACGTTGGGGACGGGACTGTTAGCTACTCTCGGCTCTTTAGCTGAAATTACCTTCCTGTCTGTGGAACCTCTGACTGTTGATAAACGATGGGATGAGTCAGAGGAGGAGAAGGAGGACACGGATGCTGATCCTGTCTCAGGTTAAAGACATTCCTGTGCAGAGATGTTCATCAGGATCGTTATCCATTCCCTCAAACCGGCGCTGGTTATTTCTCAGGACTGGAACTCAACACTGCGTGACTACGAGTGTCAGCGGTGAACTTGCTTTTACTCTCAGAGACACCTGATCCGTCCAGTCCTGCTTACAGGAATGCACTCTGTCTCTCTCTCTTTCTCTCTGTCTGTCTGTCTGTCTCTCTCTCTTTCTCTTTGTCTCTCTCTGTCTACCTTCTTGTCTATCTTTTTCTTTTCCTCTCTCTCTCTCTCTCTCTCTCTCTTTCTTTCTCCGTCTGTCTGTCTCTCTCTCTCTCTCTTTCCCCCTTTCTCTCTCTCTCACACATTCACTCTCTCTCACTCTTTCTCTCTCTGTCTCTCTCTCTCTCTTCTCCCCCAGATAGGCTGATGTGCTCCTTCATCAGAGTGTTGCTTTGACAGAGAAACCTGATCTCCACTCTGGACCCCCCGCTCAGGAGCAGATCTGTTCATCATCATGGAGACGTACAGAAGTGAAGGCCGACTCCGGCCAGCAGGGGTGACGTAATATATCACATACATCACTCCTTAAACACAACTCCAACCCGTTTCACACACACAGACGCACACACACACATATACACACACACACACACAAATCCATTGTAAAAGTTATGCTCCAGGTTCAGTCTGTTCCAGCCGTCAGCGGCTAAAAAAAATCAACACCATTTGACCAATCAGAGGGCAAAATATTCACACAACCACACACACTGATTAAAAAACGTATATAAGACGGGAAGGAAGAGAGGAAAGAAAGAAAGAAAGAAAGAAAGAAAGAAAGAAAGAAAAAAGAAAGAAAAAGAAGAAAGAAAGAAAAAGAAAATGAAACAGAAAATCTGAGACAGAAGACAGACAGAGAGACAGACAGATAGACAGACAGACATGATAAGCGAAATGGGTATGTTTTTAAGATGTTTTTTTTTTTTTTTTGTAGGCTTGTGATGTAGAAGATTGTTAAAAACTTCCTCTAATATTTACCCGCACACACACACACACACACACACACACACACACACACACAAAGGATTAAAAACACAGTCACATCCTCTACCCTCTAAACCCCATAGCTACATGGCTAATCACGGATGCCGCGCAGTCTCTGGTTTATCACGGCCGCGGTGTCACCAGGTCTCACTGTGCATTAATGCATCACAATTTAAGGGTAAATTAAAAACGGTCGAGGGGTCGAGATGGTCAAGGGTTCAAGTGGTGGCTTTGTGCATGACCGCGTGTATGTCTGATTAGCGGTCGCGCACTATCGATGCTGTGATGAGAACAGAAATGCTGAAGAACGCACAACAAATATAGCGAGAGAAGCGTAAGCACGTCTGGGTGACCTCGTCTTCATCCTCCTCTTCATCTTCATCAATTCCAACACAAGACTGCACACAGAACAGCAGAGATACAGACAGACACCTAGCAAACGTCCACACACTCCTGTTAAACAGTCTGTCTAGCAGCCAGTGTCTGCTCTTTCATTCATATTGGAAAAGAGAGAGAGAGAAAAAGAGAGAGAGAGAGGGAGAGACTCCTGCAGGGAATCGATAGACTCCATGTGGCTGTAATATTACACTGATAAAGAAATTAAGTGGAGACAGCGATACAGACGGTTACAGCGAGAGGAGAAAGCGACGCCCAACTGACGGGGATTTATACAGAAAAAGAGAGAGAGAGAAAAAGAAAGAAGAGAGAGAGAGAGAGAGAGAGAGATTTTCACATATCAGTCCCTTTTAAGTTTGATAAGGAGAACAGGTATGTCATGTACACCAACCTGAAAATCACTCATAGTTCAACCATTAAAACCAGGACCATCGATTTATGTTTCAACTCTATCTATCCATCCATCCATCCACACATCCATTCATCAAAACTATCCATCCATCCACACATCCATTCATCTACCCACACGTTTATTCATCCAATCCATTCATACACCCACACATCCATCCACCAACACACCCATCCATCCATTCATCCATACATCTACCAATCCACTCACACATCCATCCATCCATCCATCCATCCATCTACCTATCCACCCACACATTCATCCACCCACACATCCAGCCATTTACCAATCCACCCACACATCTATCCCCCCAACACATCCATCTATTCATCCATCCAGCCATCCATTTACCCACATATCAATCCATCCATCTATTTTTCCACCTGTCCATCTATCCATCCACTAACACATCCATCTACTCACACATCCATCCACCCACCCATACACCCACACATCCATCCATCCACCAACACACTCATCCATCCATTCATCCATCCATCCATCTACCCATCCACTCACACATCCATCTATTTACCAATCCATCCACTCACCCACACATCCTTCCATCCCTCCATCCATGTACACATCCGTACACAGTAGAGCTGAATGGATCAGAGAAACGGATGGACGATATGAGAAAGTGTGGACACGGCGTGTTGTTTATATTAAATAATCATTTAACAGTCAATAGAACAGACCGTAAGGATTTACTACTTTAATAAAGCTGCTCTGGGAGTCTGTGTGTGTGTGTGTGTGTGTGTGTGTGTGTGTGAGAGAGAGAACTCTGTCCCAGTAACATAATGCCTCTGGTCTGGGCTATTACTGAAGCGGAGTTATATTTAAATGATTCAGTCTATAACTTTAGAAATGTGATTATATAAATAAACGTTGACTTTGACAGACATCTGTTTGTCTGTCTGTCTGTCTGTCTGTCCATCAATCCATACACCTGTCTGCCTGCCTGTGTCCTTAAAATTAAGTGGTAGAATTAAAACTGTTTTGAATTGTTTTATTTATTGTTAAAGTTTTTTATTATCCATTTATGGGTGTAGACCCTCCCACTGCCAGAGATCCGCTCTGATTGGTTGGCTCGAGTCGTCTTCACCTGTCTGTTAAAGTAAAGATTCGGCTGATGGAGGAAAGGTAAATTCAGAAGAAAGGACAGACATGACGTGATTACAGGAATGTGCTCGGACAAAGGAAGTGATACAGGCGATCAAAACGTGTGTGATTGCGACTGTGTGTGTGTGTGTGTGTGTGTGTGTGTGTGTGTGAGTGTGTGTGGAGAGACAGAATTCCATGGTGTGTGCATACCGTCGTATTAGCAGCAAAGGTTTAACAAAAGGGTCTCAAATTTCAATCACATAAAAAAAAAAAAACCTAAACTTTTTTCCTCAGCCTTCATCTCTCACACACACACACACACACACACACACACACACAGAGCAAAGACGTTTATGAAGTCATGTTTTAAAGATCGTCTCTATAAGCACCCCGTCAAAATTCCAGAACAACCCCTCCATTTGAGAAGTACACACACACACACACACACACACACACACACACAAAACAAACACACGGTCGTGGTTCACTTGGAGGTGATTGTGAACTCTTCACATCACTGTGTTCTCTGAGATGACCTCTGACCCCTGTGTATTGAATAATTCTAGTCACCATTTTAAGGGAATGACATCATGACCTTTAAGGACCATTTTACACAATGACCACTGAGCCTCTGTGACCTTACACACACACACACACACACACACAGTTGTTTGTCTCTCATTATGTCTATTGGTTTAAAAACTGTTTATTTTAGCTCATTTCGTAAACATTTGAATTTTTTTTATAACTCATTATTTATTAGACTTAATAACTTATTATAAGAAACTTATTTTTTGTTTGTTTAATTAAGCTTGTTTTGTTTATTGTTGTTTGTTTTATTTTAGTTTCCTACTGTATTATTTACTTCATTTTTTTTTCAAAGTTTTGTCTTTTTTGTTTGTTTGTTTTGTTTGGTGATTTTAATCGGAATGGTTCTGTGTATCTGCTTTAAATCAGTGTAGTTAAGTTAATAATTATTTTTGGCACATTTAGTTTTTTTATTGTTTCGGCTGTAAATTTATTAAACTTTTAAAACTTGTTTTTTAGCCCGTTTTTAAATAACAGTTTTGTCTGTTTTTTGTTTCGTTTGTCAGTCATTTCAAGCTGAACCTGTTTATCTTATTTCACTCACAGTTATCAAGTTACTCATTGTGTGCAATCGTTTGTTTGTTTTTCATTTTTGTCTGTCATTTTTGCTTGCGCATTTTGTTCTCTTTTTGTCTGCAGTCGTTTATTTTAGCGTGTACTGCTTCTTTTATTTAGTCATTATTTCTGGATTGGTTTCGACTCCTGTTTTGACTTTACATTTTTTTAACCATGCTATTAAATTTTTTTATAGTTTTGTTTATAATTTTATAGTTT
>VCAZ01000014.1:639747-642247 GCA_005784505.1 Bagarius yarrelli | reverse complement strand
CCAGTACAGCCTGTACAAAAATTCCTTATGCAATATTCGGATTTCTCATGTCCCAGTCATATTTAAACAGACAGACAGACAGATAGAGACAGACATATATTTATACATACATATAGATATAGATAGAAAGAATATATAGAAACAGACAGACAGTTAGAGACAGACAGAGATATAGAGCTACAGAGACATACAGATAGATAGATAGATAGATAGATAGATAGATAGATAGATAGATAGATAGATAGATAGATAGATAGATAGAGACTGACAGGCAGACAGACAGACAACTCTGTGAGAGATACAACTAAAAGAGAAAGAGAGAGAAGGGGATAAAAAGAGAGAAAGAGAGTAAAATGTAAAAGGAAAAACATTTACTGGGACCCTAATTTGTTCTCGAGTACAAAGTCGAAGCCTTGTAATAAAACTGGGACATTTACCAAAGACGTTTTTTTCTTCCTAATGTCTCTCTCTTTCTCTCTCTCTCTCTCTCTCTCTTCATCTTTCTCTCTCTTTCTCTAAATGTAGTCCATCCCCTCCTTTTGAAATCCAGTTAACCTCCTTGGATCCCCGGGGTCCCCGTGTTAAAGTGGATGTCGACCCCCATTACTTGTCTTCCATCCAGACGTCTAATAACCTGAGCTCAGCCTCCGACTGCAAGACACTCAGTCAATTAGACGTCCTGTCTCTCCCGCCTTCGTTCTCTCCTGCACCCCGAAATGGAACTACGCATCAGGCGTCAGATGTCAGGCATCGAGAACCGAGCGAGAGCTCCCGATAATATAGACGGAAGGATACAAGGTGCGACAGCCGAGTAGTTATCGCCGGATCGAATGCAATTCCTGGCGACACCACCGCTCGTAACGTGATGCCTAATAAACGGGAAAAATGAATACAAACACGTTTAAGTGAAGCGACGCTCTGCTTTCTCTCTTACACACGCCGCATCGTCTCCTTCAGCTACAGTTATATTATTTCATTTTTTCTATCAAAGAGAGTAAGAAAGAGAGACAAACTAAATGTGAGAGCAAAAGAGAGAGAAAGAGAGTCAAACAAAAAAGAGAAAAAGAGAGACAGAGAGACAGACAAAAAAGAAAGAGACAGACAGACAGAGAAATAGAAAAAAGACAGACAGACTAAAAAAGGAGAAGGAGTGGACAGACAGACAAAAAAAAAGAAATACAGACACAAAAAAAAGGAAAAAGAAAGAGACAGACAGACAGATAGACTAAAAAGGAGATTTTTTTTTTAAAAAACACAAAAAAGAGAGAAAGAAAGACAGACAGACATTAAAAAAGAGAAGGAGTGACAGAAAGACAAAAAAAAGAAATATAGACAGACAAAAAAAAGGGAAAAAGAAAGACAGACAGACTTAAAAATAGTTTGAGTGACAGACAGGCAAAAAAGAAAAGACAGAGAGATAAAAAAAGAAAAGCAGAGAGAAAAAAAGACAGACATATAGATAGACATGAGGGAAAAAAGGAAATACTGACAGACAGACATACAGACAGAAATACAGACGGATAAGCAAACAGGCAAAGCGAGACAGAGAAAAAGAAAAAGGACTTTTAGAAGAGAAGCGTAGAACTAAAAGATAGCGAGACAGAAGGTGAGAAAGACAGAAACACAAAGGAGAGAGAGGTACAAAAGGGACAGACAGAATTTAAGAGAAACAGAAAGAGAGAGAGAGAAAGAGACAGAGACAGAGAGACATTGCTAAATGGCCCAACGATGGCAGCTGGGCAATAGTGCATTCTTTCGATCAGTTGTCCAACATCGTATTTACTCCGCTGACATTTATTAATACTCAGCCGGAAATAAATCCGGTCTCTGATACGCTTGTCGTGGATCTGCATCCGGATGTCCATAAACCTGCTTTGTTTCAATCTGATCTCAACTCCAATGTCACTTATCATCGCATGAGACAGACACACGCTTTGTGGGACGGCGCTCGGTATCTGCTGGTGTGTGGATCTAAACCCGTCCAGCAGCTGTCCAGAGGAACGTGTAGGAAGCCCCTCAGGCTCATCTTTCATCCGAGGCTTAGACGGACGAGCCAAAAACACGACTGCGAACACACAGCCTGGTACATCTGCCATCGCTATGTGTGTTATGCATGTTCTGCCTAACAGCAATCAGGAACCGGGCAACATCAAAGCAACGCTGTGGGCCTGAGATCGCAATCATTACCATACCTCTTCACCTCCATCACTCGCAGCCTGGAGGAGGAGACGATCCAGCCATCGCGGCTAACCGGCTCGCGCACAAGCTTCAGATCATTTCATTCAATGCAAATTCAATATGTGTGTAATTATTGGCACCTTGTATGGACCAGGGAGCAAAAATCATTATCTTTGACAGCTTTGTTAAAAGTGTTGTAGTTCACCAGCCAACAGATTGCTGATCTTAGACCTTCTCTAACGTTCCTTTTTTCTTCTCGCCTTTTTACGCCGCTCACTTTTGGCAGTTTTACCGTCCGACTCTGTCCAATGAAACGTTTTTG
>VCAZ01000014.1:589747-634747 GCA_005784505.1 Bagarius yarrelli | reverse complement strand
AATTAAATAAGAATTAAAGCTTTCTGCCGCTGACGTTTTGTCTAGTTTGTTAAGGGAAAAACAAGTTAACTTCAGATCAAAGTCTCTTTTTTTTTATCAGTCCAATCATAATCTAATCTCTTCATTTGGGATTTCTCTGCTCGTTACTAAACCCTCACTAAACCCTCACACCATCAAACAATTCACATTTACAGCTATTGCTAGGTTGAGGTATTGGGGGTTGAGGGCCTTGCTCAGGGGCCAAACAGTGGTAACTTGGTGGTGCTGTGGATTGAACCCCGATCTTCCGGATAGCAGTCCAACACCTTAACCACTGAACTACCACGTCGCCAAATTAAGTACCTTATTAACGTTCGACTGTAAATATTTGATTATAGAATATTTCAGGAAATCCATATTTGGTGTTTAACTGTTTATCAACTGATGAATGTTTGAATGTTTTATGCAGTTGGATTATTGGTCGTTAGTATGATTTAAACCTGGAGACAGAAAACCACAACCTGCTCCAGTCTCCTGGTAGAATCACTCCACTCCTTCTCCGCTTCACTCACAGGAACTCTGCCAGGAACCAGCAGAAACATCTTCATTCATCAGAAAGCAGCAGGTAAAATAAAAAAACACGTCTATGTAAGAGTTTGGTATCTGTTTCTGTTTCTCTGTTCCGGTTCATGTGAGTGAGGAAGCAGTCTTAAACACACCCCAATTGCTCTCATTGGTTGAGATGCTGATCAACATCCCACCCGTCCTGTGACCCACGCAGTATTACAGCGCCACATACTGGTCTGGCATGTATACGACAGTCGGGTTCAGTGGTTCTGTGTGTATGCGGATATTTCTTGAGACAAATGAGTGTTAGCAAGGCAAAAAAAAATACAAGACCAGATCGAAAAAACTTTGGCTTTGTCTGGATATCTTCTAAAATAAGAAGTTACAAAGTCAAAAATAAAAAGATAAAATCTTTAAAATGCTGCAGGACAATAATTAAAAGTATTTGGTTAAAAAATGAGAAAATATTGCTTAAAAAATAAGATAATAATAAAAAAGCTAAGTTATTAGCCGGTATAATGAGACGGCCGGTAATGATAATGAGATCATTTCTCGAATTAAGCTATTCGGGATCAAATAATAGGACAGGATGTCAGGAACTAAATACATCGAAATAAAAAGTAAGCTGTTGTGTCGATAAAATAAACGTTCCAGTCAAAACAATGAGATAATATTATAAAGTTTGTTTTTCTCTCTAATCAGATCTTTTTTTAATCTCTTGAATTTACTGAGCGGGAAACTAAGGAGACACATCAATGCTGTAAATGTTATTTTTAGATGGTAATCAAACTTTGGATCGAGTGGACGGACAGAAGGAATCTCCCTTTTTTTGTCCTTGTTTGGCTGCTCGGCTTTCAATGCGCCGCTTGTCTTTAGTGAGCGATATCCGTGCCACTCTGGGTGACCCTTGACCCTGTCCGTTCTTGTTGATAAACGTTATGCTTTCTGACAGGCGGTGTAAAGGGGCGGGTCCGAGCGGGGAGCATGGGGATGGTGTCTTTCTACTGTTTTGACTTCTTTGTCAGCGAGACGAAAGCTGTCGAAAGCTTTTAGAATAATCGCCTGCGCGTCCACACGGGACTGGCGTAATTAAAGCTCTGGGATGACCTTTGACCTCTCGGCTAAGTCTGTTTTCTATCTGCCCGACTGCACAAGGAGGTGCTGCAGGAATTTATTTATTTATTTATTTAGCGAGCTCTCAGGTTAAGCTAACAGCTAACGTAAAAAAAAAAAAAAAAAAAAAAAAAAAAAAAAAAAAAAAAAAAAAAAAAATAGATAAAACAAGCAGAGTCATTTTTTTTTCTCGGCCTGTCTGCGGCTGTTAATTAAAGTCGATCGAGCTTATAAAATATGCACCGCTCATTACATCCTTCGCTAACGGAGATGAATTATTTATTGAAAAGGAGTTTGTGCTGAAATCGAAAGCTCGGGATTGTGGAGATACTCGCCAAACTCGTTACTTCACTTTAAACGTTAAGTTCTTGGAGGTAATTCAGTAATCATTCCACCATCAACTGGTGAAGCCTCGGTGGTGTTTCGGAGGGAAGAGGTGGAAAATCTCCAGACGTCTCATTAACGGCTCGGATTTCAAATCAGGATGCAACAATATTTACTGTCTTACTGACACCAACAAACACCATGAAAACAAAGAAGTTATTTTAACTTCTTTTTCTTTTTTATTACTAGGGTTTCACTTCTTACCGTCTTAATTCAAGTTAAAACATTTTATTTAATGTAACTACAACTTAAAATTGAATAAACAATATCAAGATATCAACTGGCAACACTGAGACAGTATCTTGAGAATTAATGAGACAACCTAAAATGTTGGAACAAGATAACAGATTAAAACGTCAAGATAGTAATGAGTTAAAGTCTAAATACGACACTGAATCACAATAATGAGATTATATCTCTGAATTAAAAAAAAAGGAAATATGATAACTTGAGATATTTAAAATAAGTAACGATAAACTATTCAATATGGTTAAAAATTCTAAAAATGAGATAATGTATTAAAATAACAAGCAATAATAAGTAAGTAAAGGTAATAAGAGAAAGGTACAAAGTCATAAATAAACAGATCAAACTGCTTTGCAAGATATCGTAAGATAATAATCGAAATATTCGCTTCGAATAATGAGATGAAATAATCTAAAAAGGAGATAATAGTAAATCCTTTATAGTAAAAATTCACACCAAAAAACACCTTAACCACCAAGCTACCAATAAAATTAGTAGGATAATAATCTCAAATTTAACTACTTGGTTGAAACAATGGGACAGCATGTAAAAAACAAGATACATAAAAATAACAAGAATAATAGTAAGATGTTAAATTAGGCAAATTATAACCATGAGATAATGTTTTTTTTATAAAAAGATAACGAGATAATTAAAGTTATTGGTGAAAGAATGAGATTCGTGTTCTTGCAGATCAAATTTCAACTGTAGTAAAAAGTTTATTGTTTTTGAAGTAAATCTTTGTTTGTTTTTTTGTTTTTTTTTCCGACTGCCACATCATGATTCCACCATCCCAGACCACCAAGCATGACCTCCTGAACCCTTGGATTCTTGACCAGGAAGTCAGTATGCTCTAAAAGAAGCATTTTTCTTGAAGACCAGGTGCACAATCAACACACTACTTAATAATTTCCCAGTAACCCCCATGTGGCCATACTGTCACATTACATCACTGCAGCATCTAGCAAATACTTACTAATGCTGGTTCTCCAGAAAGACAAACAAACACTGTGAAAGTTCAAAGTTTACGTTATATTACAGCTACATTTCTCCAACCTACTGACAGACCTCAGAACCACAGACCAGGTTTGGAGGAAATTCAAAAATAAGTCTCTGTTTTCTAGAGATGAAGGTCCAGGGTTTTGTTTAGTTTTTGAGATCTGTCATGTCCATCACACGGAGAGGAACTGTGAAACTGAGTTTCTGTTGTCTAGTTCAGAAGAACCAGAGTTTCGTTTAGTTCTCGTCAGTCGATCATGCTGAGAGGCCGTGGACAGGTTTCCAGGCTTCGTGATGGATAGAAGGTCCCTGAGGGATCTGAGTCGGCCTCTGGAAGCCGGCCACAGTGCGAGCAGTCAGTCATCGACTTTTTTCAGGTTAATGTTTAAACATACACACGCAGACCCAGCGATCTTATTTGAAAGATTCTCCCCTGAGTCCACTCTGTCTCACTTTGGACCACGAATGTGGCTTGAGGCAGTCGTTAGAATGAAAGAGAAATGAAAGCGAGCACGGTCCTCCTTCTGGAGTGCCTGTTTAACTTAGCAAAAGAAACGGAATGACGATGATCTCCACAGTTCTGACAAATAAAGTGTTGATTTTGGAAGACCTTCACTTCGGACCGTTCGCCAATTAGATCCAAGGCGGAAAGAATACCGGATAAATTAGCATCGATTCTAGCTTAAGTTTTTCACTGCAGGCCATGTTGTCTTTATTCCAAGTTTATAAAAAAAGTTCAATTCTGACACCAAAGATTTTGCAACATTGTAAAGCTAAAATGACATGATTTCTTCTCCAGATGTACGTATGTATTCGTATAGTGCCTTAATCTGAGTTGGTTTGCAGCAGTGAGGAGAAGACAGACCTGAGCCACAATGAAGGCCTTGTCTGGAGAAGCAGTTGTCAAGCCAGGCGTTTCTCCCAGCAGCGATAACGTGACACCTCTGCAGCTCAGAGCTAATTCCCTCAGCCTGATTCGGTGCTAGGGATTAGCCAGCAGTGACAGAGCGGCCTTATCGTGCTCTGCAGTGATAAATCAGGTGCAAACATAAACCTCTGTCTAAACACAGGAACAGTTCAGGCGAGATAGTGGAGCCTCTGGAACGCGTAGCACCTCCAGACAAATATGTGGCTCCAAAACAAGCAGGTGATTATTTACAAATGTGTCCGGGGATAAAGCACGGCTGCTGCCAAGCAACAATAGCTTACGGCTTGCGGGAGTAACAAAAGGATATCAGGAGGTTCCCAAGAAATCCAGGAAAACGTTTTATATCCTTGCTTGTCAATCAATTGATTCTAAACATTCACTTCTAACTACTAAGCGATGATCCACAGTGGTAGCTGGAATGGTTAAGGACCTGGACTGTTGATTTGAGGACCAGGGTTCAAGCCAAACCACGGCCAAGCTGCCCCATTGGGCCTTTAAGCAAGGCCTTTAACCTTCTCTGCTTCCGGGACGTGGTATCATGGCTGACGTTATGCTCTGACCCACACTTCCTAAGATAGGTATGCAAAGACCAGAATTTCATAGTACACCAATGACTACCTAAAGGCACCGTTTGCTCTGTATGTTTGAATGGAAAAGATTTCCGATTAGCATTCCAACACCTTAAGCACCAAGCTACCATTTTATAGTTTTTATAAAGTGATAATCTTCAAAAAAAAGAGACGTGCATGATGCCCACATGCTACCCAAGGACATATTCTGTTAAATCCACTAATTCATGTCTGACATTCCCATAACTTGCATGCCGATCTGCTCCATTTCCACCAACGGGCGCGTCCGCTTCACATCTGCTCTCAGCGCCCAGAAGAAACGACCCAACGATGATCTGTGAAGCGGCCCGACAGCTGAAATAACCCACGTCTCGGAAGAGAAAAATGTCTTTAGAGAACAAAGTTGGCTTTAAGTGCTCACTCCCGGAGGAGGGAACGAGACGGGATGGAAGCAAAATTGTTACTGGATAAAAGTTTGGGATGTTCCACAACAGTGTTATCACCGTGCTGAAACGGGAATGGAGGAATTACCAACAGTACAAAACCTCCATACATGAACACTCACACTGGTTCTTTTGTGTGTTGCCATGTTTGCTCTGGAGAGACGCTCGTATCTAGAGGAATTATTTCCGCTTCCCCGGAACAAATCTAATCATTCCTAATCTTGTTATTACAACAAAAAATTATGCTATTATGGGGTTTCATGCTTGTAATGAACTGATTTTTATTTAACATTTACAGTTATTTTTGTAGAAATTATTTCTAAGAAGTTATTTCATTTACATTTTGGGCATTTTGGCAGACGCTCCCTTATTCAACTACATTTTTTTTTTCTTCAAGTGAGTATGTGATGGTTAAGGGCCCCACTCAGGGGCCCAGAGGTGGCAGCATGGTGGGTCTGGAAATGACTAGTCCTACATCTTAATTACTTAAAATACTAACATTGGGTTTCATGATAGAATTTTCATGTTTTATTGAAGTTCATTAGGGGCGATTCGCTAACCGTAACTAAAAATGTGAGGAAAACGCTAAGCGTGGTGAGGTGAAGACTCGCCTAAATTTTCTATACTAGGAATTTCAGAGGTAAAGTAGAAACCGTGCGTCTGGTTCCTAGTTTTTTTTCTCACTAGCGGCTAATCTGATTTTCTCTTTTTTTCCCTGCTACGCGATTCATTAGTGCGGTAACGCTGGACTGACCTCATTTCTCTCAAGAAGTCAAGCCGCTGATTTATGCATGAAGTCGGCATGTGCCGGATCAAAAAACGTTTTGGAGAAAGTTATCACTGAGCGAGTACTCGGCGGCGGTGGCGGTTTGGGGGGAGGAGTCTGAGCGCTCCAGCTCAAGCGTCTGCAGGAGCGATAAGATGGCGTTCGGTGAAGCGGAGCTAAGCTTAATAAGGGTCTCGAGTGTTGTAAGTGAGAGATTAACCGTGTGAGAGCGACACAGGAGCAGAATTATAAAGCACTGAGGGCAGAAATGACATTTTTCTTACAAATGTAGTGCTGGAAAAATTCTAGAGCCAAATAAAAAATAAAAAAAATAAAGTCAATTATTCAGAAAGAGAAGAGAAGAGAAGAGAAGAGAAGAGAAGAGAAGAGAAGAGAAGAGAAGAGAAGAGAAGAGAAGAGAAAGGTGAGGCTTAAAAAAGGAAAAAAAGAGAAAAAAAAGAAAGAGAAAATAAAGACAAGAGAAGAAAGGAGAAGAGCAGAGCAGAGAAATGAAAAAAGAAAAGAATTACAAGATACAAGAACAAAAAAGGGCAAAGAAAAAAGGAAAGAAAAGAAAAGAGAAGTTGGACAAGGAAAGAGAAAAGAAAAATGTGCAAAAATAGTAGAACGGGGAACTGAATAAGAAAAGAGGGGAAAGGAGAAAATAATGGCACGAAAAAAAGGAAAAGAGAAGAGAAGAGAAAAAAACAGAAAAGAGAAGAGTCGACAATTCAAATGAAGACAAAGAAAAGGAAAGAAAAGAATGAGAAGATAAAAAAGGAAAGGAAAGGAAAGGAAAGTAATGAAAGGAAAAAAGAAAAGAAGAAAAGAAAAGGAAAGAAAAGAAAATAAGCGGAAAGGAAATAAAGATATAACGGAAAGGAAAGGAAAAGGAAAGGAAAGGAAAGGAAAGAAGTTGTGAGAAGAACAGAATACAAGGGAAAGAAAGAAGGTGAGGCAAAAAGAAGGGAGGAAAAAATGAAAAAGGTAGAAAGACAAGAGAAGAAAGGAGAAGAGCAAAGCAGAAAAAAGAAGAGAAGAGAAATAAAATGAAAAGAAAAATGAATCTGGGATGAAATGTTTATTTAGGATGTGTATATCAGTGTGACTGTCGGGGGGCACAAACTTTCAGCGTGTGCAGTTAAAGTCCTTTAATGTAAAAGTGTGTGTGAAGTGTGAAAAGCAGAAGCTCCAGTTCACCAACAGCAAATAATTCGGTCCACCTCATCACGCTCCCAGCATCGTCCCCGCGCCGGACAGGACGGAGGAGTTAAACCACTACCAGACCCTCAGAATCCTCACACACGACTTACTAACACCAACTTCGGGAAAATCTGACAAAAAACAGGGAAGAAATGGGCGCCGTTTTCTCGTTAAGACTCCGTTACTAACGGGATCCACATCATGGCAGAGCCTGAGGTTCCTTCCTGCACTCCTCCCTGAAAGAATCCGGTGTCAGACATCAAAAAGTCAGCGGTCAGGGCGGGTATTTACTGGCACCGCGCCAAGAACCCAGCCGCGGCTCTGAAACTAGCACACGGAGGAGGGATGAGACACAGGAGGTACCGAAGACTGAAGACGGGGCTGCTGGGACATGTTTCAGCTGGCAGGGTCACAAAGACACACCAACATCAACACACACACACACACACACACACACACACAGTCAGCAGCTGTCACCAGCTCTTTAAACAGGCAGAAGAGCACCTGTCCTCAGAACTCTGCTCTCTTCATCTTCTACCTTTCACTCTGGTTTTTTTCCTCCTTATTTGGTCAGTCTTTTTTTCCTCTTCTCGAATCAGAGGTTGTTTTTTTCTTTTACTTTACTAAAAATTACTTATTTATTGACATTTTATTAAATATTGATATTCTGAAAAAACACATATTAAATAAACAAATGATAAAATTTTTAAAGGGATCTTATAACCCAATTTATTTGGAGTTCATTAATAAATAAATGATATTTTTTCTATTGATCTAAAAATCTTTCTATAGTTTAAAGCTGTCAAGTTATTTTAGTTTCGTCCCAAAATAATTAAAATGTTTAAAATTTATTGATTTTATTTCATCCAAAAAAAAGTCATTTTAGGTAGATTTTACTATCGAACTGTCTTTAAATAAAAGCTTTTAAATTTAGAATAAGATTTTAAAAAATTGGAATGATTTTTTTTTGATAAATGACTTTTATGCCTAAAAAATAGCTTTTTATTTTTTTTTATTAACTTTACCATATAAACATGTAAATAACATTTAAAAATACTTTTTAATTAAAATCTCTTTAATTAGGAAATACTTATAGGAAATTAAATCTTTAAACTACTACGCTTATTATTTGCTATTTTGTTATTATACATTATTTCGTATTATTATATATTATTACTATAATTACTGTATTATAATTAATGTTATTTCTGTTTGTTCTTTTGTACTGGAAAAAACATGTTCTAAAAAATAAATGTTAATTAAAAGCAAATGAAAGGTTTGTGGCACAGAAAGTAAAAAAAAGAAAGGGGGTTTCAAAAAAAAACAGTGGAATTTATCAGAAACCGATGTGAATTTTATTCTCCAAAAATCTAAAAATTAAAAATGTAATTCATGTAATAGCTGTTTTAAAGACAAAAAATCGTGTTTTTACACTAAAGATCCTTTTTTCCGGTTTGTTCCTGCTGGCAGTCTGTTAAGCACAGACAGGGCGTTGTTAATCAGAGTAAGGGAATGAGAAACGACCCATCGGGTGCCTCTGGTCTCAAAAGAAGAGGTCAAGTTCTGTCTGTTCTGCCTCCATCCATCCACCCCTATTATCCCTGCTGCCATCCGTCAGCGTTTACTTCAGCGCCAAGCGGCCATTACGTTGCAGACGGGATGAGATTCTCCAGACAAGAACAAGAGTCTGGGTACAAACACTCTGAGACGATTCAGGGCATGGACTGAGGGTGAGACCCTCATCCATCACGCTGTACACCATGGCACGGACACACACGACCTCCAGACCAGTGTGAAACCCAGATTTATTCACCTTCCCATGTAACCTCACACTGGACACTGGGGTTTAGATGGACACGCTAAACGTGGCATGAAGTACAAAAGCAAGTCTTTCCAGGTGTGTTGGCTAGGGCAACTAACAAAGTGTAGCTCCTATGAGACACACACACACACACACACACACACATTTAGCAAAGAATAAAAAGTATGGGATATACTGTATGTGCAGGCCATCTACTCGCTGGTAGAAGGACGACGCAGCAGTAGTTCACCCTCATTTCAGCAGATGGAGGGTATGACACAGGGTATGAGGTTAAAATTAGATCTGAAACTAAGCAGGAAGTAGATCAAAGTGTGAGAGGGACAAACACATGTCCCCTAAACGTGCTTTGACCTTTGGTTGGTGGATTAGATAACATTTCTACACGCGGTGCCAGTAAAGATTTCCATATTTACTGTTATTTTATATACAGCAGAACCTCGGCATATGAACAAATATACGAATATTCCAGAAAAGTCCAGAAGGTCATTCAATTTTTTTTTGCATCAGTGGAAACCTGTGCAAAGCCAACCAAAATAAGTTTACGAATTTGACAATTTAGTTTTCAGTACTCAGCAAAATCCATTTAGTAAAGGTCGACCCACAAACGTCTTCAGCATGAATTCAAAAGCTGGCTGATTTTTAAGCATGTTTTGGTAGCCAGATTGGTGGCATAAGTTTTTATTTCATATTTTACTACGTCTTTTCTGAATGTTTTGATTGTTTTTTAAGTGAAATTATGATTATAGTGGTGTAAATTTATAATAATGTTACTATTAATAACATAGTTACAGAGTGAATTCATACTTTGAGGTTCCACAAGCCTGGTTTTCATCCACTTAAAAAAACATTAGATGGAAACGCCAAGATGCCGAAATATTTTAATAATGACTGCATTCGTTACTTGTTTTGTCTTTATGTTTTGAGACACAAGTAAATTGTTATATACGATAAGAATCCTACAGTGGTTTCTCCTTCGGCAGCAACTTCCATTTACACTTCTCTCTATTCCCTCCATATTTACTCTCTTCACTTCGATATTATCTTACACTTCTCTCTATTCCCTCCATTTTACTCTTACACTTCTCTCTATTCCCTCCATTTCTCTTACACTTCTCTCTATTCCCTCCATATTTACTCTTACACTTCCCTCTATTCTATCCATATTTACTCTGTATTTACTGTATTATACATCTATAACTATCTATCCTTACACTTCTCTTATCTCCCTTCTATCCATATTTATTTACTCTGTATTTTACTGTATTATACATCTATACTACTATCTACATCCTTACACTTTACTCTGCTATAACTCTCTCTTCCTTCTCTCTATTCTATCCATATTTACTCTGCTGTATTTACTGTATTCATACATCCATAACTATCTATCCTTACACTTCTCTCTATTCTATCCATATTTACTCTGTATTTACTGTATTATACAATTTCTTTCCCCCCCCCCTCCATTTATACTACTATCATCATCTTACACTTCTCTCTATTCTATCCATATTTACTCTGTATTTACTGTATTTATACATCCATAACTATCTATCCTTACACTTCTCTCTATTCTATCTACTCCATATTTACTCTGTATTTACTGTATTATATACATCCATAAACTATCTATCCTTACACTCTTCCCTCTATTCTACCTTCGCTCCATATTTACTCTGTATTTACTGTATTATACATCCATAACTATCTATCCTTACACTTTTCCCTCTATTCTATCCATATTTACTCTGTATTTACTGTATATTATACATCCATAACTATCTACCGGTATATTCTTACTACTCTATCTACTATTCTACTCTCCCATATTCCTCTATCCATATTTACTATCCTCTCATACTTACTATCATATATTATATTCTTCACACATTTACCCTGCTATTATCCTTACTTCTCTCCTATTTACTCATAACCTATCTATCTCCTTACACTTTCTCTCTATTCTATCCCCTCCATATTTACTCTGTATTTACTGTATTATACATCTATAACTATCTATCCTTACTCTTACACTTACTCTTCTCTCTATTCCTATCCATATTTACTCTGTATTTACTGTATTATACTATCTATAACTATCTATACTCCTTACACTTCCTCTCTATTCCTATCCATATTTACTCTGTATTTACTGTATTATACATCCATAACTATCTATCCTTACACTTTCCTCTCTATTTCTATCCATATTTACTCTGTATTTACTGTATTACTACATCCATAACTATCTATCTATCCTTACACTTCTCTCTATTCCTATCCATATTTCTACTCTGTAATTACATATTTTACTGTATTATACATCTATAACTATCTATCCTTTTCCTTATCCACTTCTCTCTATTCCCTCATCCATATTTACTCTGTATTTACTGTATTATACATCCCATAACTATCTATCCTTACACACGTTTTCTCTCTATTCTATCCTAGTTACTTCTGTATTTACTCTGGTAATTCACATTACATCCATAACTATCTATCCTTACACTTCTCTCTATTCCTATCCATATTTACTCTGTATTTACTGTATTATACATCTATAACTATCTTATCCTTTACACTTCTCTCTATTCTAATTCTATCCATATTTACTCTGTATTTACTGTATTATACATCCATAACTATCTATTCCTTACACTTTCTCTCTATTCCTATCCTATTCCATATTTACTCTGTATTTACTGTATTATACATCCATAACTATCTATCCTTACACTTTTCCCTCCCTCTATTCTCTATCCATATTTACTCTGTATTTACTGTAATATATACATCCATAACTATCTATCCTTACACTTCTCTCTATTCTATCCATATTTACTCTGTATTTATTTCCTCTGGTAGTATACATCTATAACTATCTATCCTTACACTTTCTCTCTATTCGACTTCTCTCTACCTCCATATTTACTCTGTATTTACTGTATCTTATACATCTATAACTATCTATCCTTACACTTCTCTCTATTCTATCCCTATCCATATTTACTCTGTATTTACTGTATTATACATCCATAAACTATCTATCCTTACACTTCTCTCTATTCCTATCCATATTTACATACTGTACTCTGTTTACTGTATTATACTGTATTAATACATCCATAACTATCTATCCTTACACTTCCTCTCTATTCCCTCCATATTTACTCTGTATTTACTGTATTATACATCCATAACTATCTATCCTTTACACTTCTCTCTATTCTATCCATATTTACTCTGTATTTACTGTATTATACAACATCCTATAACTATCTATCCTTACACTCTTCTCTCCATATTTCTCTATTCCCCTCCATATTTACTCTGTATTTACTGTATTATACATCCATAACTATCTATCCTTACACTTTCTCTCTCCCCTATATTCCTTCTCCATATTTACTCTGTATTTACTGTATTATACATCCTATAACTATCTATCCTTACACTTCTCTCTATTCTATCCATATTTACTCTGTATTTACTGTATTATACATCCTATAACTATCTATCCTTACACTTCCCTCGATTCCTATCCATTATATTCCTGTATACTGTCCATATTTATCTTACACTTCTCTCTACTTCTCCTTACACCTCTCTCTATTCCCTCCATATTTACTTCTGTATTTACTGTATATACAAATCTATATCTATCCTTACACTTCTCTCTATTCTATCCATATTTACTCTGTATTTACTGTATTATACATCCATAACTATCTATCCTTACACTTCTCTCTATTCCCTCCATATTTACTCTGTATTTACTGTATTATACATCTATAAACTATCTATCCTTACCATTACTCTGTGTTTGACCTCTCTATCCTTACACTTCTCTCTATTCCCTCCATATTTACTCTGTATTTACTGTATCATACAAACACTTGTATGTATATATCCCTTATGTCATTCTTTGCCTGCTATAACCGTGTTATACTATATACACCCTTATATTTATACCATATATACACACTTCTGCCTCTTTTGTACATTATTTACTCTCACCTGTAATTACCAACCCCATACTCTTATTTATTTATTACACTGATATTGTAAATAAGCCACTTATGCACTAGATGCTCACTGCATGTTATTGGCTCTGTACACGTACCTTGCACAATGACAATAAAATTGAATCTAATCTAATCTAATCTGAAGGTTTTAAGTCTTTTAGTCCATCCAGCATCTCACACACATCAGCTTTCACAGATTTACATGCCAAGGCCCGTATATCTGCATTGCATTCTGGGAGCTCCTGATCAAAGCCCATTGCTTGCACAGGTCTCGCTGATCTGCTGTGTATTGTTAAAAGCGCAGTAGAAATAAAATTTGATTGGATTCATTTTGATCAGCAAGGGTAGGTCTGGTGGATTAAGTGAAGTTGATCTGATCATCTTGATCCCCTTACGTACATAAAGCTCTCGTTTTCTCTGTAATAAATCCACTCAGACAGCCGAAGAAGGCGACGACCTCCAGCTACACAGACGCCAACACGCATTGCAGTTGACGCGGATGAAGTTTAGCTGCGTCTTGATCAAATTCTCTCTGAGCACTGATTAGCTTCTCCTCTCCGCCGGCGTCCGTCCGTCCATGGCGGCTGGTTGCGTCTCTGTCAGACGATCGATAAGCTATTATGGCTACCGAACAGCGGGCGAAACGAAGTTACTGCAGCACCTGCCAACTCGGCAGTCTTCTAATCCCGCTGGAAAAGGTCTAATGAGAATCGGAGCAGAAGCATTTCAGTTTCACACCAATACACACACACACACACACATGCGGTGACCCGTTCAGTGCATTAAGCAAGGACAGAAGGTATTTTCCCTTCAACTGCACTGCAACTAACATACTTAAAAAAGAGTCACATGACCTCTTTAAACAACAGAGAGTACGAATAACAAGGGCGACTGCATGAGGTGGATAGACAGATAGAGTAGCATAGATAGACAGATAGTTCAATGGATGGATAGTATATGGGCTATATATAGCGAGATAGATAGATAGATAGATAGATAGATAGATAACAGACATGTGGCTGAGTTAAATTAGATTAGAGATAGATAGATAGATAGTAGATACACGGATGGCTAGTTGGATAGATGATAGATAGATAGATAGATAGATAGATAGATAGATAGATAGATAGATAGATAGATAGATGTCTGAGTGATGGATAGATAGATAGATAGATAGATAGATAGATAGATAGATAGATGATAGATGCTAGATAGATAGATAGACGATGGCTGAGTTTAGGATAGATAGAGCTAGTTTAGTAGATAGAGATAGATAGATAGATAGATAGATAGATATAGATAGATAGATAGATGATGACTGAGGTAGGATGATAGATAGATAGAGATAGATAGATAGATAGATAGATAGATAGTAGACGGATGATGGCTAAGATAGATAGATAGATAGATAGATAGATAGATAGATAGATAGATAGATAGATAGATAGATAGATAGATAGATAGATAGATAGATAGATAGATAGCATAGATAGATAGATAGATAGACTAGATGGCTGAGTTGATAATAGATAGATAGATAGATAGATATAGATAGATAGATATGATAGATAGATAGTAGATAGATAGACGGATGGCATGATTTGGATAGATAGATAGATAGATAGATAGATAGATAGATAGATAGATAGATAGATGGCTGAGGCATGGTAGATAGAGAGAAGATAGAAGATAGATAGATAGATAGATAGATAGATAGATAGATAGATAGATAGATAGATAGATAGATAGATAGATAGATAGATAGATAGATAGATAGATAGATAGACAGGTGGCTTAGTGGGCTTAAATAGATAGATAGATAGATAGAAGATAGATCGATAGATAAGAGATAGAGATAGATAGATAGAGATGGATAGATAGATAGATAGATAGATAGATAGATAGATAGATAGATAGATGTTAACTATGTAAATTATGTTCTAGATTATCAGATTGTCATGACTCGTATCTAGTAAACTTTTTCTCTCCGACTTCGTCTTTCATTACTGTCGTTTTTTTTTCTCCCTTCTTTTAACCTGGTCTGTAACTCCTGGTCTGTGGTTCTTACTCGTGTTGGGTGTTTGGTTGCATAAGAACGCTACACGTTCCCAGGCACGCCCTTTTCAAAGAAAAAAGACAAAAGCAGGTCTCTACCGTGTGTGTGTGTGTGTGTGTGTGTGGACCCTGTTATAATAATTATCATAGACAATATTGTTTACAAAGATTTATAATCATGCTAATGGCAAAATGGGAGCATGTCAGGCTTGTTTCAACACCTCACCTCTTCCAGTCTTTAAACTTCACCTAAGAACAAGGAAGAAATAAAGAAAAGTGCTGGAAGCAATGGCATAATTAACCCACCTAACCTGTACTTGTCTTACTTAAGTAGCCTCTTTCAGCTTAATGTAACATGTAATACACTCAAAAAAAAATGTTTTTTATGGAGTACACCTTAAGGCTAATTCCACCCCTAATCCCGAACTGTACTGTGCAATTTGCTACAAGTTTATGCTAACTTTCAGACCATTTTAGGAAGGCGGACATTTCTAAAAAAGCAGAAAAACAGACAGTTTTTCTCCAATTTTTCTAATTTGGCACAAAATTTTATCCAATAAGCCACTATAAACATACGACAGCATTTTTAGCGTCCAATCACTTGTTCAAACCTACTTCAGGGAAATTCCTGTTTCGGCTTATTTAGTGATTGTAGAAAAAGTCACGGAAAGACGTTAATCTTTTTTCCTTTCCAAAAAATAGCCATAGATCTCATGCATTCTTCCACATCCCCATACCTTCATCCTCATCAGCGGTTATCAGGATGGTTAAAATTCTTTAAGTGGCAGCTTACGCTCGCTCTATTAACCACTTCAGTCCAGCAGAGCAGAACTGCATCATACACTAATATAAAAAAAAATAAACCCATGGGTCCCCTGAAAACCTGGAACCATAAGTAGGGAGATTAGGAGAAGCAGGAGGTCTAATAGCATGGCTCTTCAGTCAATGGGGACATTTCTTATCTGAGCCATCCAGCTGACTTTATAATCAGTGGTGATCACAAACACAGGCCAGTTGAGAGAAAATCGCTGTAGAACGATGAAACAGACTGGAATATTTGATGTTTAACAGGTGTTTGACACAAGCACACAAGTGTCTCTTGAATAGGATGGAGGCCAGTCATTTCTAATTTTCTTTTTAATTTGATCTGCAAATCTGGGACAGGCTGGACTGTAAATAATGTAGACTATCACATGGCCTACAGTCAAAGAACTCTACAAGGCCAAGTGGGTTCCTCATGCCTAGGGAGTTTCCTGGGATCAAAGAAATGCTAAGAATCATGAAAGAGGCCCCAGTTGCTGGGCAGAAGGGTCTCATTTACTTCCTTTACCTCAATGAAATCTAAAATCTCTAGTTCCTAATTATCAGGGGCTAACGTGAGATCCACCTCTGTCTTATCTTCAAACAATGACATTCTCTTTCCTAAAGAGGTCCTTCATGGTTCCTGCTTCTTTGTAGTCTGCTGTTTTATGAGCAAAAGACTCCCTCTAACCCCACCCATGGGCTTGTCTGCATTTTGAAGATGGTAGAAAGTAGTAAATGGGGGTATTTTTGATATACTTACTGGAGTAAAAAAGAACATCAAGTCCTGATCATTAAACACTTAAACAACAGTTTCTTCTTTATCTTGTCTTTGATCTTTATCCTGAAGTTTGAAAGGCATGTGTAGTTGTAGTAAGTAGTCTAGTAGTAAGATTATCAGATCAATATGTTTCTAAAATGCTGGTCACAAACTATCTGGAAAAATATGCCACCATTCTACCTGTATAGTTTGCATAGCTTGGCAACAGATGCTTGTAGAAAGATACCTCAGGTGCTGACAGGGTATCAGGTACAGCCTAATAAATAGAGGCTAATTAAATGTATTTAAATGGTTGCTGTTTGAAAAACATTATTTTTTGGAATCTTAAAATCTTCCTTTTCTAGCAGTTGGTAGACACCCTTATCCAGAGCAATCTACATTTATTTAATTTATACTACTGAGCAATTGGAGGTTAAGGGCCTTGCTCAGGGGCTCAGCCAAAGCAAGTTTTGTGGCATTGGTAACACCTTAACCAATAGACCACCACTACCAAATCTTAAAAGCTAAGTGACCCTGTTTGAGACAGTATTTTTTTTTTTTTTTTCAGAGACAAGCTTGTCAGCAAGGTCTGCCAAGATACAGCACCCCAAAGGCAGAAACGATCGATTAGAGCAAACAATGCTGCTTGACCAGGGCACCCTGGTTCAAGAACAACGCGCATGAATCCTAATTCAAAAAGTCTCCACAGACAACCACCAGTCAACAGACCTTGCATGTGGCCCCTTGCCTGACTATTCAGCATTATCAGCCCTCAAAAAACATCATCCATCTACCCATTGCTCTGTCCCTCACGACTGCTGTGAACCCTTTACCCTTCCTCAAATCTTTATTTCTCTGCCAGGCCGTGACTTAAGCAGCGGGAGATCTTTCTTCACCATGATAGCATAACAAAGCAGTGAAAGTCAGAGTGCTAGAGCTTCCTGCTGCTCTCCCTTCCATGTCAGAATACAGAGTTGTCTCTCTCAAGTCCGACCCTTTCTCTGTGTTTTGAAGCATCCACAGCGGGAAATATCGTGAGGAGGGATTGTGAGCAGTTGGCGGCATCCCAATACAGGACCTCACTAGGATCCAGACCCTACAAATGTCTGTGACCTCTGGTGTAACTGGGCACACATGTGATGCTATTTTCAATCTTTAAATTCAATCTTCTGATGGTTTTTGGTGTTTTAACCTGCCGAGGCTGACGCTGGGAAGAAGGCCAGGAGCCTCAAAAAAAAATGAAGACACCAGGTGTTATATATTTTGGTACAGCTTCAGCATTCTGAACTCAATGTAACACATTGATGTCAGCATGTGGCCTCAGGGAATTTTTCCTCTCTTGTAAATAGGTCACATAAATTCCAGGTCCATTAAGAAGGTAAAATAGAAGCAGCAATGACAAGTTTGACAAGAGCAAAAAAGATGCACTCTTCTCTCTGGCTTGTTTTCTGTTTTTTTATCTCCCACTTTAGGAGGTCTGTCAGTAATTCGCTCCACTATAATTACACATCATGAAATGATTTTTTTTTTCGTCTTATTTTTGGTCATTTTCTGCTGGCTTTATTAGCTCTAAATTAGACACACACCCAGGGACTCACCAAACAATTAAAAAAGAGCCAGATGCCAATAATATGGGGACTGTCAACTGAGGAACAGATGTCCTCACATTTCTAATTTTGTACTTGCAAGTTATTCATCTGTTTGGCTGGATTAATTGGGAATGGAAACGTCCTTGTGGATCATACTGCAGGAAGGTCTCGTCTAACCTTCTCAATTGCTTTTCCCACACAATCAATATTCACCACTTACTAAACTTTTATAATTAAACGAATTAAAACCAAGTTTTAAAGCATGAAAGGAGTAAGAATTAATCCTTGTCAAAAAGGCAGCCATACTCAATTAAAGTTCAATTAAAAACAACACTAAAGAAAGTAAAGTAACTTTTCCTTCGAAAACATACTTAATAAAATCAAGAGATTTGGTCTAAATTACCTTTTAAGCCTCTTGATTTGTTTATTGCCTTCTAATGGGGAAGTGGATTTAAGGGCCTGGGTTGTTGATCTAAAGGTCAGGGTTGAAGATGGTTATGTTGGCACCTTAGGCAAGGCTATTAACCTTTTCTGCTTGAGGGGTGCTATACCATGTCTGACCCCCACACTCTGATCCCAACTTCCAAAGCCGGGATATGAGAAGGAAAGAATTCCACCATGCCGTAATGTAATGTGTGGCAATAATAAAGGTGATGATACTTTATGATGATACTCCCTCTAGACTGCTGGCAAGCAGACCTTTAATGTCCAGCATTTTGTCCTGGTCTTTTTCTTTGTTGAACTTTCTGCACACTTTCTGTTCTTGCATCACTCTAACTATTCTCTTCTTTAAAAGCCCTGAAGTTTCTTTGCTAGGAAAGCCCTCCTGATAATTTATCCCTGCCGACTGACACGTTAATCCAACCGGGATTATAACTTCACACTTCCTGTATAATTAGTGTTAAATTCCTGCGAAAAGAAAACAGCATGTAGGAACAGGGCTTATGTGGCAATGTGGTATGAACTTTCGCACAAATGTAAACGTAGACGGGAAATAGTTTTCTTTATCCTTTTCCTCCAATCAACCAAGAATGATAGCCTTTGCCTTTGGCAACAATGCAGCAAGTCAACAAATGAGTTCAAGTGACTTAAACCATGTAGCAATTTGGTATTTCTGAAGACTAAACAAATTGCTAGGTTTTGTGGAGCACATGTGGAGAAGCCTGTTACTTAAACATGAAGAAGAAAGATGCTCCGGGGTCAGTGATTAGGGCTATCAGCATCTTTGTTCCATTCCCCTTCATGTCCCAGCTGAGGAACTGAAGGAACATGTTATTATTAGCTCCTTTGATATACAATGGCTTCCAAGTGAGTTACCATATTTAGTTGACTAGCCTGATTTAGTGTGCCCAAAAGCATAATATTGACTTTCCAGACAGGAAGGGAGGCAAAAGTAGGGAGGAAAAATGATGATAGGACATGACGATGAGAGAGCGAGATCGCGGAATGACTACCGATCCAACTTTATTTATCTGTCTGAACTTTTCTGTAAGTTCTCTGGAAATCCCATTTTATATGGGACGAAAAAAAGGCTATACTTTGATACCAGCAGTTTGAATCTGAAGACATTTACAGAAGCATCAGTCATTCTCAAAATACAGGCCGACGCATTACGTCATGTAGCCTGTAGCCACGGGGCTCAACGGTGAGCACTTATGGATAAGAGCATACTCTTAACCCTTCTTCCCTTACACGCCCTGCTGTCTAATCTTTTGCTGCCTCCGAAGCTTATTATTTAACAAACATGCATGATATAGAACAGATGTGACGTATCGAATAGAAAAGCAACACAGAAACAGAGGAAAAACAGGTAAAAAAGGTGATCGAAGCGATTGAGTAATAAACAAACAGCATGTTCGAAACAAATACTATTACAGATAGGAATGGTTCTATATTTCGCTGGATATAATAGTAATTGTTTTAACTTAGTTCAAGATATCTTTTCTTTTGACCTAGAAACTCTTTATTTCAAAATATAATCTAATATCCTAATTCTAATTTAGTAGCTTGTTATTTTAGGATAATATTAACTTCTCCTGATACAGTAACTTTGATAAAACATTAGTATTCTAAGATTTTATCTTTCTATTCCGACTTGTATTATATTATTTCAAGATATTTTATTCAGTCTTAGTAACGCATTACTTTTAAGATACCTTATTTGGACTTGTTATAACAACTAGGTACCATATTATTTTAAAATATTTCATTTAAACTTCATGTCTGGTTATTTAAAGATATTATTTTTGTAACTCGTCATTATTTCGTAAGTCATAAATTAGAAACCTCTTGTTATTTTGACCAAGAAACAAAACAAAATCAAATCAAAATATACTAATCAAAATATATTAATCAAATATATTAATCTAAATATACTAATCAAAATATTCTAATCAAAATATACTAATCAAGATATGGGATAATATTTAGGTTAATTTAGCCATTCAAGCAGGATGCGTTTAACAATAAAAGAGAAACAGACTTTTTTTTATATGGCATTCATTTATTATATATTAAGAGTTATTTTGAAAGTATTCTGACTTTATTTATTCTTGAGGTATTTTTAACATTATTCTGGAGGTACTTTTGACTTTATTTTTTATGAATTTTTGTATTCTGACTTTATTTTGGAAGTATCCCGAATGTATTACTGAATATTCCAAAATTCACTTCAAGATTAAAAGAAATTTTTTAAAAAAAAAGGTAATTTTTGATTAATTCTCGATGTTATTTGAGAAATATTATGAGTTAAATCTCATAAGCTTTTTTTTACATGTGGCACTAAAACTCCATCAGGCATTTATTTATCAGTAATAAATTTAGCATATATTTAAAAGTAACTGCATGGTTACAGTCATGTTAATAAAAACTGCACTGCTAGTTACAAAAAAAAGCCATTTACACAAACAACAAAATCAATTTTTAAAACCCTAATTTATTAATATTATAATTGTAGCTGAGGTTAAAAAAAATTAAATGCTAAAATTCACCAAATTCTTGTTCAGATTTTTGTAGAAATATAGAAAAGCTGGTAGAATTGACTTTTTATGCCAACCTGGGGTTTAAACCCGAATACTATTACAGATAAAGACAAACCGTCACCTGATTCAGAAGGTTAGCTGCTAAACCATTAGCTATACAGTAATACTGTACATGTCAGGGGCTAATGCAATAAATACTGATTTGGAATTACAGTCTTTTAAAGACAGGAAGACAGGTCAAACTCACCAAATAGACTTTATAAGGTTTTATGTTTACGAGGGTTTGTGGCATAAGAATGTGAAACTTTTCAAGACTGAACCCTGATATGACACAAACAAAGGTCACGGAAATGTCTTGAGAAAACGCGTTGCTTCTTTAAGCTACAATTAAAGCATTGTAAAAATCGTAGAGCTCTGGGGTTTCGCTGCATTCCTGCCTGAGGCTTCTAACACTAGTTGCTTGGGCAACATAATTACACGCAGGGTGGCTGGGGTAACAGCGCAGAGTGTGGGGGGAAAAGGGGTCAAAAATTGCACGGCAAGAGTTTCTGAGCTTTGACACCATGCCATTATGGTCCTGTTTGAACCTCATACAAAATAAGCGTCCCAGCAGCCCGTGGTGTCACGCTCTCTGCTGCCTGCCTTCTGTCTTCTGGCCAAACCGTCCTGCCGCCAGAGCTCTTGATTTTCTCTTTATAAGTATATACTTTGAAATCCAGCCACTGCAGTAAAACGTGAATATCATCTGCTTTTCAGTGCTGCCGTTTTTAGCTCCTGGATACTTACTGTGTGTTAGCAAGGACAAAATATAATCTGGAAAATATGGCAAGTTATGATTTTAACAGACCGCATGAATGTCTGTGATCTTCCAGAATGCTTATTATATTCTGCAAATACCTTTGGCATTTCAGGGATAAAAAATGTACGTCTGGAGATTTTTGTATTTTCTACTTATGTGAGGATTTTTTCGTTTCTTTTTTGTCCTAGTTAAACAATCAATACATTTACAGTTCCGCAATTTGGCAGGTGTGAATATCAAAATATCATTTATTCTAATTCAACTGTGCAGTTAAGGGTTAATGGCCTTGTTTAGGGGCCTAGCAGTGTCAGATTCATAGAAACTGAACCCACCATCTTCTGATCAGCGGTCCACTTTCCCATGATTGTGTTCCAGCAACCGCACACCTTGACGTGTTTTTTTCCACTTACACCACAGCGGTTTGCCAATCTTTTAAAAATCTCTTACTATAAAGTGAAGGTCCATGTTAGCTGTTTAAGTTACCCTGTATTCTGTGGAATAAAATTCCCCCTCACCAGCCTCTGGTGTACTCACTCTTGGTGTTAATAAGACAAAAAAAGAAGTTCATTTACAGTTCTGGTATTTGGCCAAAGAGACTTTGATTCATTTTGTTTATTTTAATTCAAATAAGTTGTTAAGCAGTTAAGTGTCTCTGTTGGGACAGTGGCAGGTTGGTCACCACTTGGTCAAACCCACAATCTTCTGATCAGCAGTCCAACTCCCTAACCGCTAAGCTACCATATTAACCGCGTAGTAAAATAATGTACACCACCACTCTGACACTGGAGACTCCTTCCTTAAGCGTCTTAGCAGAAAATATATCAACTACACGATTGTATTAGCTGAGTAACGTCATTTTTTAGTTGAACTGATATCAAGATTGCATTTTGATGTAATGACTCATTACCACCTGAACAATCAAAAATGGAATGTGGTGTAACGTAACAGCCCTCTTGATAAACAAAGCCTGAAGAAATGAAACCTGAGATACCATATGATCTGTTCGGTGTATTGAGTCGTCTATGTGGGAGAAATTTAAACTGTAAGTAACTGTTTAATCTGCAGACTGAATCGGATATAAAAGCTAAAATTTTACCCAGGAACTCTGAGAGAATACATAGCAGGTGATTAAGAGGCTGAAACTCTGCCCAGCGAGGAGCAGATGCCAATGTCACACATTCCACACTGAACTCAAAGCAGTCAAGCGTTCCTTCCAACCCAATGCCAGGTCGATTAGATTACAGCAAGAGCCTTGGTGACAGCTCCTGGGCATACTTGAAAAGTGGTTGCTATCTGAGATCCTCCCCATTCGATCCTCTTGAGCTTGAAAAGATATGCGACAACAAGCAGTTCACAGAAGAAGCCAATGGAAAGACGTTCATTAAAAATGGCAGCCCTCTTTCTCTTTTACAAACACACAAATATTTATGGTAGTAGACGTAACTCTAAAAAGGGAACTTTTAATCCATAAAGATCTGATACCTGCAACCCATTTTAGTCTTTCACTAGTGTGGTTTGAGTAAACTTAGTTACAGGTTTAAGTTAGGTTCAATTTAGGTTTGACTTATAGGGCATTCAGTAACTGGACAAAGCAAGTGAGAACAAGGCATCATGAGTTTAACATTTAGGACCACCAAGCTGCTTGGCCCCAGAGCAAGGCCCTTAACCTTTACCGTATGCCATAAATGTAAATGACCTTAGTACAGAGTTTGAGAAGTGGTTGCAATATGGTTAGTGTTGGACTGCTGATCTGAACATTGTAGGCTTAACTACCCCCCCAAGCTGTCACTGCTTGGCCCCGGAGCAAGGTCTGTACCCCTAACTGCTCAGCTGGATTAAAAAAAAATAGATAAAAGTAAGTCGCTCTGATTAAGTGAATGAACAGAATAACAATTTCTAGAAAAAAGCAACAACTCAACGTAGAAATGGGAATAAAAATCAAACCCGATGTTTAAATACTTAACTTTTAGTATGTTTACATAAATTCAGTCGACTGGTGTTCGGTGTAACCTTCTTTACCATCTGAGTGCTTGAAGGGCTTTCAAAAGTCTGCACTCATCAAGAAAATAAAGCACATCAAATGCTGTTTTAAAAAGAAACACATTCTCCTGAAACTCTTTCTTTCTCTTCCAGTGGAATCTAATTCACAGCTGAAAAAAACACCAGAGTCGTTGCCAAGAACTGCAACATTTTTCTCGAACAAACACAGACTGCTGAACAGTGACCGTGTGAGAGGATTAGTATCTCTGATGACTCCTGACCACCTAGTGGAGCTCTTTTAAGAACCGCTCAAGCCGACTGGATCTGGTGTTGCCTATCCAGCGGGATCAGCATGCAGACCCACCGACGCAAGCACTTCCTGTCCATCTCTAGATTATCCAACTCACTGAGCCCATTGAGCATCCAGCCCCAGGAGGAAACTTTAAACCCTTTACTATTCAAGCTAAAGGAGCTATAACCTCTCTCACATTCAGAGCATGGGCACGAGGTCAGAGACACCGCACCGAATGTAGACTGTAGCCTGGTTTCAATTCAGCCCCAAGGGAAAAGCTATTGCTTGCACAGAGGCCTTGATAAGCAACTCCATTATTCCAAACAGCGAGAAAAAGCTTTCTGAGAAGCTGAATTTAAAAGGAGCCAAGCACTTACTGGCTACTTCCAGCGACGCGTTGTGGCTGACGGCTTCCCCGAGGTAGTTGCGAGCCACACAGACGTATGAGCCTTCATCCGGTTTGCTACGCCGTCCATGAATTATCTTTAGGAAGAAAAGAGAACCAGAAGGAAGGAGCATGCGATGGGAACGTGAGTCGTCCCGGTCTGTTTCCACCCTTTCGCCGTCCTTGTACCACTCCACCGTGGGCATCGGACGTCCCTCGGCCTTGCAGTTGAGAGTCGCCGGTTCGCCCTTGGACACTATCAGGTCAGAGGGATGTTCCACGATACGGGGCGGGTAGTCCTCCTGACGCAGGCGAGATCCTGTGGAAGACAACAAAGGTGGAAAAGGGGTTCAGTAAATGATATTGAGTTGATTGCAAGATTTGGAGCAAAATCAGAAGGAAAAGTATGTAGAAATATAGTGTAGAACTATATATTGGGACTACACAAACTTGTCTAGAACTTTTTTGTAGATTGTAGCATTACATTATTCACTGGACCTAAGACCTAAAATCCTGTTTCAGCCTGGCAGTGTCCCTGTACACAAACCCCCTGATCTCCATGAAGACATGCTGTGTTCTGGATATTTTTGAGTAAAAGAACTTTCATGTCCTGTACAGAGTCCTGACACTGACTCAACCCCAATGAACCCCTTTTGGGATGAGCTGGAACCCCGACTGAATCCCAGACCTCCTCACCTCAACATTAGTGTCCGATCTCACTATTGTAACTGAATAAACAATCCCCACATCAGCCTTTTCCGAAGATTGTGGGGTTTTTTTTTAGGGAGTAAGTTATTTTAAACAGACTGATTTATGACATAACAAAACATTGGAATTCCTTCACTGTTATTAAAATCTTTTTCTCAAATGTCATTTTTAAATGTCGCTTTTAAAAACTGATTTTAACCATGTAGAAAAGAAGAAAATGAAGTCTCTGGCAAGGATAAACCCGCTTCAAACCAGAGAAAATGTTGGTTTGAAATGAACGTTTAAACTAACATTTGTAAACATCTTCCTCACTGAAGGCGGTTAGGCCACATTTATGACCGCCGTGTTTTTCTTTCAAGGGACTCATTTGTCCAGCAGACAAAATTATGGGGTTGAGACAAGCAAAGCTGCTTCTAAGACTGTTGTCCTTAGTCTACCTTCTGAGTGAAACTGGGTTTTATCTTGGAAGCAGTAAAAATTCAGCCTGGAGCCACTGACATGCGGATTTGGTACATGTGGTCCAGCGGATATGAATTTTTATACAGAATGTAATGAAGTGCGTTTTATATATATTTGCTATCCAGACATGGCTACACAGCAGACCCGGACTTTTTTTATATAAATTTCTCTTAGGATATCATCGTTTGGACAGCAGATACAATTTTAATAACACACATTACACAAATCGAGAGCTGATTTTAAAGCTACAGGCTAACAGGGAGACAGATCTACTTTACAGGGTTATTGGACACAGAGTGACGTTTGGTATATGTCCTCATCCATTAATATCATTACTGGGTACCAACTAAACAGGGTCCCAGCAATGACAGCTTGATGACACTGGAAATTGAACCCATGATCTTCTGATCAACAGTCCAAAATCTAAACCACTGAGCTACCACTTTTACATCATGCTGGATTACAGCCTTTGTACTGAGCGTATAAGTTTACATTTACAGGGTGGACGTCCTTATTTAGAGCGACTTATACATCGGAGCAAATGGCCTTGCTTAGAGGCCCAGCAGTGGTGCAGGGAATTGAACCCCTCCCTTCCAATTAGCAGTCCAACACCTTAAACACTGCACTAGCACGTTCCCTGGTAGTCTAATGGTTAATGTAATATAAGTGGAAGCCTGATGGTTAAGGTGTTTGGAAAGATTATGGGCTCAATTTTCAACAAGCTGTAACTGCTGGGCCCCTAAACAGGGCCCTCCATTCTAAACTGGTCAGATGGATAAAACATTTGAAGTACCTCTGGATAAGAGTGTCTAAAATAAAGTATGTGAAAAGTGTAAAACGTGCCATAATAACATAAAACATAAGACTAAAAATGGTAATAAAGACAATGAAAACCTGTCTAAATTCGAAAGAGTGTGTTTACAAAAAGGGCGAGTTTAGTATGTTTTATACGTCACAATTCCTTTTTAAAAAATTTAAACCAAAAAATTATTTCATCTGTTTAATTAGTTCTTTAAAAGCCCTTTGATTAAAGTTCTTATTAAATTGGTAAATAAAAGAAAGTAATTTTACTCGTCCTCTGATTACAGTATTGTCCCTTCTGAGCTACTAATCAAACTGCAGCGCTGTCACTCTAAACACCTGACACATCTGTGATCAAAGCCCAGACACAGGAGGAGACGGGAGAGAGAGAGAGAGAGAGAGAGAGCAGGAGAGAGAGAGAGAGAGAGAGAGAGAGAGAGAGAGAGAGAGAGAGAGAGAGAGAGAGAGAGAGAGAGAGAGGAGAGAGAGAGAGAGAGAGAGAGAGAGAGAGAGAGAGAGAGACCAGGGGAGAGAGAGAGAGGAGAGAGAGAGAGACTCACCATGGCTATATACATCTGCATATATCTCTGTGTGTATGTGTGTGTGTGTGTGTGTGTGTGTGTGATAGAAAGAGATACAGAGAGAGACAATTAAAGGGTTTAATTAAGTTGTGGTCCAGGGTCACAAATCATTTGTCCAGAACCCCATGACCTGGAACTGATGTATCTTCACAGTGCTTATTGGCTTCACTCACACACACACACACGCACACACGCGCACACACACAAACAGACACACACACACACACACTACAAAGGAGCCATTGTTCCTCTCTTTGCTGCTTTATGTAACCCAGCCAGCAGAATATGGTTCTGCTACAAGACTATTCATCTGTCTGTCTGTCTGTTTGTCTATTTATCTGTCTGTCTGTCTGTCTGTCTATCTATCTGTCTATCTATCTATCTATCTATCTATCTATCTATCTGTCTGTCTATTGTCTGTCTATTTGTCTGTCTATTTCTATCTGTGTGTCTGTGTGTGTGTTTGTTTGTAAGTGTGTGTGTGTGTGTGTGTGTGTATGAACTTTTAAATTTCTGGCTTTGACAAAGTTTTACATTTATCCCTCTGAGCAGTTTAACCTACAGTCTACTAATCAGCAGTCCAACACAGAACAGTTAACCAGTGTTCCCCCTGTGTGTCCCCCTGTGTGTCCCCCTGTGTGTTCCCATTATGTGTCCCCCTGTGTGTTACCGTGTGTTACTGTGTGTTTCCCTGTGTGTCCCCCAGTGTGTCACTCTGTGTGTTCCCTGTGTGTTCCCCTGTGTGTCACCCTGTATTCCCATGTGTGTTCCTGTATATTCCCCTGTGTGTTTCCCCTGTCCCCCTGTGTTGCCCTGTATATTCCCTGTATATTCCCCTGTGTGTTCCTCTGTGTGTGTCCCCCCTGTGTGTCCCCCTGTATGTTCCCCCTGTGTGTCCCCCTGTGTGTTCCCTGTGTGTGTCCCTGTATGTTCTCCTGTGTGTGTCCCTGTGTGTTCCCCTGTGTGTCTCCCTGTATGTTTCCCTGTGTGTTCCCCTGTGTGTTCCCCTGTGTGTCACCCTGTATCCCCATGTGTGTTCCCCTGCATGTTCCCCTGTGTGTTTTTCCCTGTGTGCCTCCCTGTATATTCCCTTTTGTGTCCCCCTGTGTGTGTCCCCCTGTGTCCCCCTGTGTGTCCCTGTTCCTGTGTCCCCCTGTATGTTCCTGTGTCCCCCTGTGTGTCCCCCTGTGTGTCCCCCTGTGTGTGTCCCCCTGTGTTGCCCCCTGTGTGTTCCCCTTGTGTCCCCTGTGTGTCCCCCTGTATGTTCCCCTGTGTGTGTGTTTCCCCTGTGTGTCCCCTGTGTTCCCCTGTGTGTCCCCCTGTATGTGTTCCCCTGTGTGTGTCCCCCTGTTTCCCCTGTGGTCCCCTGTGTCCCCTGTGTGTCCCCCTGTGTGTGTGTTCCCCCTCTGTGTGTCCCCCTGTCCCAGTGTGTTCTCCTGTGTGTTCCCCTGTGTGTCCCCCTGTATGTTTCCCCTGTTGTGTGTCCCTGTGTCCCCCTGTGTCCCCCCCTGTGTGTTCCCCTGTCCCCTGTGTTCCCCTGTGGTTCCCCTGTGTGTTCCCCTGTGTGTTCCCCTGTGTGTTTCCCCTGTGTTCCCCCTGTGTCCCCCTGTGTGTTCCCCTGTGTTCCCCTGTGTGTTCCCCTGTGTGTTCCCGTGTGTTCCCCTGTGTGTCCCCCTGTGTGTTCCCCTGTGTGTTCCTCTGTGTGTCCCCCTGTGTGTTCCCCTGTGTGTCCCCCTGTGTGTTCCCCTGTGTGTTCCCCTGTGTGTTCCCCTGTGTCCCCCTGTGTGTTCCCCTGTGTGTTCCCTGTGTGTTCCCCCTGTGTGTTCCCCTGTGTGTTCCCCTGTGTGTCCCGCTGTTTATCCATTTATAGTTACATTTGGTATAAATATGGTTTCTGTTTTCACTCGTTTATTTATTTATTTCATTTTGTGACGTTAATGCGAAAGTATTTGCCCCCTTTACTGACATCAGAGACATACCAGCTTTATACCAGCTGTTGCCATAGAAACGATAACACAAGGTATTAAAAAGGTATCAGTATCATCGTTCCATCGTCCCGCCCCCAATCCCCGGCGCACACACCCCCCCCATTAAATCTAGGATTCCATCTCTCCTCAGTTGATCTGACCGCTCCATCCGTTCCTCAGCTTCCCTTCTTCATCTCCTGTTTCAGAAAAAAGGGAAGCTGGAAAATTTTACAGCTCTGATCTGATCGATCACTGCCTCTGGCAAGACTCATATTTCTTACACACTCGCAAACACACACACACACACAGACATACACACACAGCCCCCAGTGTATTTCTCTATCTCTCCGTTCTGCTGTCGTTCGTTATATTGAGTCGGTCCTCCACCTGCTCCATTAATTAAAAAATGAAAGATTAAAAAAGCTTAAGAAGTAAAAGAGAAAAAAAACTTTTAGCACACTTTCAAATAAAAGAGTGGAAAAAACACCTGTATACACCGGTAAACACCTCTTACTCTTTCTCTCTTACTCTTTCTCTGCCCCTCTGGCTCTCAGTTTTTTCCTAGAAAGGTTTCCTAGAAACAGAGAAAGGTGTGTGTGTGTGTGTGTGTGTGTGTGTGCTGCGTCAGCTCAGTGATTAAGATACCAGGTGAAGATAAGGTGAGTTCAGTGATCTGCTGCGGATCATCAGCATTAATGTGTAATTAGAAGCTGGTTAAATGTCTGATTTACAGCGGTGATAAAGAGAATCAGCCCAATAAAGTGAAAGTGTGACAACAGAAAGAAATCCCAGTGTGTGTGTGTGTGTGTGTGTGTGACTGTGTGTGACTGTTTGTGTAACTGTGTGTGTGACTGTGTGTGACTGTTTGTGTAACTGGGTGTGTGACTGTGTGTGTGACTGTGTGTGTAACTGTGTGTGTGGCTGTGTGTGTGTGACTGTGTAACTGTGTGTGTGTGACTGTGTGTGTGACTGTGTGTGTAACTGTGTGTTTGACTGTGTGTGTAACTGTGTGTGTGACTGTGTGTGTGTGATTGTGTGTAACTGTGTGTGTGTGTAAGTTTAGACTTTGATCGTAACTGTAATGGTTTTTCTGATTGCGGTTTGATGTTGATGGTCGAGGTGATAAAGTTGCTTTATGATGGAAGAAATGACAGCTGAGGGGGCGGAGTCTGAAAGCTGGGGGACAGAGGAGAAGAGACATTTCTTTTTTTTCTCTACACTGCACATGCACATTTACACACACACACACACACACACACAAACACACACACACCTTACTGTGACTCAGAACTCAAAGTATTTCATTAAGTGTTTCACACATTAAGCTAAAGATTTACATCAGAACATAAATTACAACCAAAGACACAAAATGACAACCAAAGACACAAAATGACAACCAAAGACACAAAATTACAACCAAAGACACAAAATGACAACCAAAGACACAAAATAAGAACCGGTCTGAAAGGAAGGAAATACAGAGGGAAGAATACACTGTACTGACAGAAAGAAAAGAGAGAAAAAGGTAAAAAAGAAAGGAAGGATGAAAGAAAGGAAGGATGGAATGAAGGAATAAAAAGAAAGGAATAGAAGGAAGAAAGGAAGAATATGAGGAAAGGAAAAAGAAAGAAAAAAAGAAAAAAAGGAAGAAAGGAAGAAAGGAAGAAAGGAAGGACGGACGGAAAGAAGGAATAGAAGTCAGGAAGGAATAAAAGCAAGGAAGGAAGGAAGGAAATAAAAAAGAAATGTACATTTAAAGCATGAAAAAGTAGAAAGTAAATAAAGTAAAAGAAAGAAAGAAAAACAAGAAAGAGAACCGAATTAACCAAGTAAACAAAGGTATATAGTATGATACTGTGTGTGTGTGTGTGTGTGTGTGTGTGTGTGTGTGTGTGTGTGTGTGTGAGAATACGTGTAAATATTAACTGTAAATTGACTTCAGCACATTTCCATTTCCGGGTCTCCTCTCAGTCACATGATTCCTCATCATTACAATAAAAATCCTCCTCCTCCTCCTCCTCCCTCAGCTGCAGGTCAGAGCTGCTCGTTAGGAAGGAAGCTGTCGGTGGGGCAGCAGATGGACAACCCCACACGTCAGAAATTACAACAACCGTCGTGTGTGTGTGTGTGTGTGTGTGTGTGTGAGTGAGAGAGAGAGAGAGAGCAGAAGAGAGAGAGAGGGAGAGAGAGAGAGCATCTTAAGTCCCAGGAGAAAAGGACAACAAGATGATAAAAAGAATTAAAATAGACACAAGCATGACGCCAAGCATGCCTGACTCATGTGTGTGTGTGTGTGTGTGTGTGTGTGTGTGTGTTTTATTAGTGAGATTTACAGGCACACTGAGAGATGTGTGAAGCAAGTTTACTGCCAATTACATCTTGTTTTTTTTCCTTGTCAAGTCAAATTTATCGGTGTGTCTGTAACAGACTTTTGCTCTGCTTATGTACAAAAAATATATAACATTAATAACTAAACATCGCAGTGATGACAAATTAAAGACATTCAAAAAGGTGGATCTCATTTTTAGGATGATATATAAATATATTATTTAATTATATATATATATATATATATATATATATATATATATATATAGTAGAGAGAGAGAGAGAGAGAGAGAAATTAAGAAATTAATAAGAAAGCTTTTTAAAATATATTTTTATACAATAAATAAAATTGCTTAAAATTATTTTATACAAAAACACATTGAATTATTATATCTATATATTTATTTTCATTTTTTTAAAATGTTTGCTTAATTTTTATTGTATGTCTATAATTGATAATTAAATAACTGTAATTATAATTAATTCTAAAATATTTATATATATTTTTGTGTTCAAATCATTTCAAAATCTAAAATATTGTAGAATTTTAATGTTCACAACAAAACCTACTAATATTTCTTAGTTTACGTTATAAGCCTTGACTTTAACCTACTTTAATAATACTGCACACAATTTGTAAATAAAAAAAGAGATAAATTTTTTTTTAAAAGTCTCTATATTTTGTAGAAACTTTGCTTTTTTTCCTTGCACATTTCTATAAGCACGTTTCTAAGGTTCCGTACGGCGCCCTGTGTTTTTGTACTGGATAGTCTGGTTTAATGTGTGTATTGTTTATTGCACTGTCTGTCCTGCACTGTTTGCAGCAGCTTGCACACATGCACTTTATGTTACTAAGACAATTTCCTGTTAGTCTTTAGCTCTGTGTTGTTCTGTTTAGTGGCTCTGTGTTGTTTGTTGTTGTTTTGTGTAATTCTGTGTTGTTTTGTGTAGCACCAGGGGGTCCTGGAGAAACGTTGCTACATTTCACTGTGTACTGCGTCTGCTTTATATGGCTGAAATGGCAATAAAGCTTCTTAACCTTGAACTTGAGAAGACTAGTTGCACTAGTTCTTGCTAATTCAAAATAAAATTAAAATAGATAAATAAATTAAAAAAATCTCTTTTTGCTTTCATTCTGCACAAGTTTCCAAACGTCTCCTAAGCGAATGGAGACAGATCGGCGTTACCCCGAGGTCACGCTTCCTCCCTGCCTCATCTCAGCTCCCATCACACCCCTGACTGTGGGGCGAACTTAACCCGAGCCCTCGCTTGGCACCGCCGATCCGAGGAAGAATATGGCATTCGAGGCTCAGCGCCAAGTGCGAAAGCTGCTTCTGTAAAACAGCCAAGGATGAAAAAAAAAATCCAATGCCTTTTAAATATCATTTAGTAAATAGTGGTTGTGGTTGGAATGAGGTTTGGGTTACGCAGGAGCACTTATCAGGCGACGTGTAGCACTTAAGGGCCTACCAGCTGAATGGAAGACGGAGTGTGCTGAAGTGCTTCACAGTTAATCTGTTAATGTTTTAACACCCGAGAAAGACTTTGTACCGAGTTTCTGATTACTCATCGGGCTTTTTTACTGCGGCGCCGAAAGGAGGTTTAATGCGTAAACAATACAGTAAAACTTTCAGCTGACACACTGTCATACAGGCGGCGGTAAAAGAAATGTCATTAGCAATTGATGCTAGGTGTGATTAAAATTACACTGAAACATTTTACAGGCAAATGAACGTTATTTCTGAGGTAAAAGTTGACATTTTCAGTAGTTTTGTCTGGTTTTTACTGCAATTATGCCTTTAATTTGTCTGAATAACACATAACATAACGTAACATAAGCAACAAATCGTTTTTAAGCATTTTAATTCCTTTCTCATTTTCGTTGTAATTACTTATTTATTCAAAATTTCAAAAGCCACAAAATTTTATTTATTAGCAGAAACTGTCTGGTATTTCTTACATCGCTGATGCAATTTTAATGCTTTTTTTGTAATATGGTGGCCCTAATTAAAGTTAATAAGCACTTGATGCTAGATTAATGCTAGATGCTTGATGCTAGAACTTTTCTTATAGGTTTTCTTAACCCATCTGAGGTAAATTTTGATATTTTCAATAGTTATCTTTTATTATCAAAATAACACACAACTGTTGCTGAGTACTAACTAGTAATTGTTAGCATCGGCTACTGGGAGATCATATTTTACCGTTGCTTAGCAACAACTTTGTCTTCATAGCAACATCTGAAGTAAATGTTGAAATAGTTTGTGTTACTATATAAGATGTTGCACATTCAGTATGTAGTATGAGATACAGTTAATTGTTAGCCTCTATCAGCTAGCATATGCTGCGTGTCTATATCTATAACGGTTGCCTAGATTTCAACATATTCAAGGTAAACATTAACAGTTCCGTTCCAAATTTTAAGACCCTGAACCTTCTGATCACTTAGTTCTAACCAGATTTATAGACAAGTCTGTATATTCCAGTTGCCTAGAAACACAATCAATTAATACCTGCATAAATTAAAACCATGATACACTTTTCTGACTCAACTTATTGACTTAAGTTTAGCCATATGTGCTTAGTTAAATGACATTTTGACCCATACAGAGGCTTCTTTTGGAAAAATTACTATCCCATCTGAGGTAATCGCATAGTTCTAGCTAAGGTCTCAGTCAGCTAGCATATCATTAATGTCTCTATATACCATCTTCTTAGCAACACAAATCGATAGCACAAAAAATATTGATTAAATCCATGACACACTTTTCTAGTGTCCGTCTGCATTAACTTGTATTCACCATGCAATCAGCGCTTAGTTTAAGTGCTATTTAAATCATGGAAAACATTTTCTAGAGAAATTACCAACACATCTGTGGTAAATGTTGTTGTTCCTGATATTTCTGTCATTTTTACAGTCCGTTTAACTTTGCATAGTTTTAGTTTTATATGTCATTAGCCTAGCATACCTTCAATGTCCGTATACACCAGTTGCCTAGCAATACAAATAGACAAGTACATTTTCAGACTTACAGACTTTTACATTCTGGAAAATTACTATTATTTTTGAGGTAAATGTTGACCTTCTTAATAGTTTAGTGTAGTTTTTACAGGCGCTAGTCAGCTAGCAGATACACTTTTTTTTATTTACCAGTTGCCTAATGATAGTGTTGTCACAAATTTAATCACTCAAATTCACAGGTTATCCCGTGAGTTTACAGATTTTATTTAGGTTGCATATTTCAAGTAAACACAATTTTTTTCTCAGTGTAATAAACACCCACATTTTTGAAAACAGACATTCTGGCTTGAGCAATACGTGACATTTTTATTATTCGCCACAGTCACTGTTAATGTCGCTAACCTAAGACAAAATGAGATCTATAACCATCGCTGATATCAGCAGATTTAATTACAGATATAACCTGAATGTCATTTCTGCCCTGAGGACATCTTCAGAACCTCTGACGTTCCTAATGCTTTTTTCATTAAATTCTCCTCGTATTTTATAATAAAAGCTCGACAAATGCCATCAATAAACTTCGATCATCACTGGATTAAACTGTAGACTCCATCGTATCCACACCACACTAAAACAAATACACACAAACATTTACAAACCAAGAACAAACGTCAGGTCTGAACTGCTTCACCCCAGGACAACAGAACGACCAACACAGGATCACACTGACGAAACCACACTCATGTTTGTGGTGCAAAATAATGGAAATTTGGTACTTATATACGCTAAACACACACACACACACGGCTGAAATGTCGTCGCAATCAGTCCGAGCCAGAACGAAACACGAGCCAAGACGTAGCCATAATAGTAGCTTTGTAACTTGATTGATGACGATGATGATTAAGTGTTAGTGTAGCTGGATGTGCCTAAGGACTTCAGTCAAACTTCTACAAACAAAAGCCGTGTTCACACCACACACCGCCAGGCAGAATTCTACAGGAAAATCCAGTTTACTGACAAGATTTATTAGACACTAGGAACAGGCGTTTGATTGAATTTAATCAATTATCGGTTATTCATAACTTTTATTTTCTGTTTTCCTGTTTTTTATTGTTGTATTATGATTTTCAATTACAAATTTCTGTATTTTATGGGGTTTTTTTTGTTTTGTTATTGTTCCTGGTTGGAATTACTGATTTGACAAAAAAGCTGCTTTTCTAAAAAAGACATTTCTGCATGTTGCAATGATTGTTTAGGTGTTTTGTTGTGGGCGTAGGTGTAAATTGCAGCAGCACATTGCATGCTTGGTAAAACATTTAGCCCTGCTTTCGTAAGAAACTTCGGGGAAATGCTTCACGTGCTCTTCTGCAGTAATTTTTGTTTGTAAATGAGACACACTTGTGTATGTGCACATCTTTACAATACGGAACAAGGACGTGCGTTTGGTGACATAATCATTACGCTTAAGATGTGATTGGATACGGGGTGTCTACAGAGTCTAGTCTAACAAGCAAAATTTAAGACCTTTTTAATACCAATGTATATGAAATTAAAGACCACCAAACCTGCGATGAAAACACACACATGCATACATATATATATATATATATATATATATATATATATATATATATATATACAGTATATATATGTATACACATACTCCCAGTGTTTCCTGCGCTTTTGTGTGATTTCACAGCTTTAATGTCCATTGTGTCCAATTTAAAACGTCTTCAACAAATGACGCAGTTTGCCTTGTATACATTTTCAGGCACCGGCTACAATAATACGACCGGCTACCACGATAAGCCATTTCTTGCATTGCACTTGCATTTACCCATTGCAGCTACTTGCAATTCGATGATGCAATTACTTCAGCAGAGAAAAATTATTGTAGGCAGTCTGGGTTGATTATCTGTGGTAATATGACTAAAATATTTCAAGCCTATAAAATCCAAATTTAAGACATTTTTGGACATTTTTAGGACAATTCTGGGTAGAAAGCTGTCCGGTCACACAGAATGCACAGGAGTTTGTTAAATTTGCATTAATAGTTGCGTTTCTACATCGTTAAATCCTGGAGGGGCCGTACTTGACTGAACACACACACACACACACACACACACTTACACTTGCAGACATCTGCGTTCAGCTCTCTCTCTCTTTCTGAGAAACCGAACTCTATTCACTTTCCACCAGTCTGGAACATTGATAAAAATTTCAATTCATTTTAATCTACAAAATTCCTAACGATTAATTACTGATCATCGATTAATTATGCCTGTTCCTGTCGAAGACTTTTTCCTCCAAATGTCTGAAAGTCAGTGTGATTTTTTTTAGCCACAGGAAATTCTTGTTGTCAGTAACACAATCTGTAGTCGTAACTACAGCAGCGTGTTAATGCCACAGAGCTGAAAAATTCTGCATTCTGATTGGACAGGAGGTCTTAATTTGTTTTCTATAACAGCAGAACCAAATTTATATCAATCTCTCACCACACCAAAAGCACCCGTTATAGAATAATCCAAGTTTCATAACAATTTATGGAAGGAACTTTTACATCATGGAATAAAGTGTTAACTTCTTTACTAACATGGACGTCATGAACATTTTTATCAGCTAAGGTGCTGAAGTTGTGTTTGTTTCTGTTTTAAATCAATTAATATTCTTCTCTACATAAAAGCAAGAGGTATGAGACATCATAAGGACGTTTTATAAGACACTTGGCCGTATTGAGGAAGGGGGAGGGTCTATAATTGAGGGAACCTTCTTACCCATGATGCACTGGGGGCCGAGAGTGATCAAAGGTAGCCTGTCTGAGAAGGTGAATGGGCCGCGAAGGGGAGGGTCCGTGTCATTAAATCAACTAATTAGTGACCCCCTTCTTTTTCCTGGCAGTTTAATCCCCCCCCTCCTTTATCCTTCGCTCTTCTCTTTAAAGCTCTGTGCTGTGCTGTTTCCAGCAAACGGACACGTCCAATGGGGATTTTTAGCATTTCAAAAGTGTATCCATGCTTTCCGGAGTGCAGAAAAACACAGAATGGTCACCAAGGCGAGGAAGCTGATCTCGTCAAGAAACAGAGAATAGAGGATAGAGGAGGGATGGGAAAGTAGGAGGAGGAGGTTGGTAAGGAATAGCTGGCATCTTTTTAGGGTTTCTCTGTCTTTCCGAAAGCAGAAGACAAGAAAAGACTGGAGTCTCTATAAAATCTGTGTTTTAATCAGGAACAAAGGCGGACGTCAAGGGCGAATGTGTGAGGATGAAAAGGTTGGGCTGGAAAACGTTAAAAACAACATTATCAATAGTGGGAGTTTAGGACTGTTGTATGGGAATGTAAAATAAAATAAAGCAACTCTGTAAGTAGCCATGACATGGGCCGTGTCTCCGCACTGCTTTTGTTAATCCAATGGAGATGTGACACATAAAAGCCATACTTTCATGCCTCTTTTTGCTGGTGTCTTTTTTCCCTTTTTTTGGATAGGGTTGCGTCCGTCTTTCAATCCCTAGGGGACCTATTGTGCTACCCCAAGTCCTTCACGGACAGCCCCTCCTCTTTCTCCAAGTGGAACAATTACCCCCTTGAGGTGACACAATGCATGAAGCCCACCGCAGCCCCCACAGAGCTTTTCTCTGTTTTAGCCTGCTTTATGTGTAAAAAAAAGCGCTGTACTGATCAGCAACAAAAAGGCAAGTCTTAAAAAATAAGCAAAATAAAGAGGAGAAAATGCGAAGGAGGGTGTGGGTCTTGCGGGGGTGGGGGTAGGGGTGGGGTGCCTCGGGTGTGAAGGTTTAACTCATTTTTGCTCATTCAGTCACACCAAGCATACAAAATAAGCCATTTTTCAACAGCGAGCTTTAGCTGACAGCGGAGAGGAGGGGACGTGGTCATGCTGGCTAATGCATTAAAAACCCACCGAGAAACGAAAACACATGACGTTAAACCATGTTAGGAAAAAATCTATAAAATCATGCTCGTGTATTCTGTGTGAAAATCAGCAGAACTTCCTTACATCTTAAAAAGTGTTTTGTAAAAATGACGAGTGGTAGTGGAATTTTCCTGTTCCAAAATTTTGCACTTTTTTTTTTTTTTAGCAAGGAACAAGAAAAATGCTGCCACCAAAATCACACTATTTAAGAACAGACTACATTTAAGTTGCTACATTTACATTTACAGCATTTGGCAGACGCCCTTAGCCTGAACGACTTACATTTATCTCTTATATACAACTGAGCATTTACTCAGGGGCCCAGCAGTGGTAGCTTGGAGGAGCTGGGAATCGAGCCCCCAGTCTTTGGGTTGGTAGTCCAACACCTTGCCCATGAGCCACCACTCCCCCCCCCCATACTTCCTAACTGTTCCTACTATATAGTATAATTATCAATTCGTACCACATCCATCTTGTTGCTATTGTCATGTGAAGTTCATTTAAAATTTGAATCTAAAATTGTTAATGTTTAATTTAGATGATGATAAACGAGTGCAATCTAACCACAAGGAACAATCGGGTTTTTTTTCAAAGGAACTTAAAGCTGTGCCGTGTCCCCACTTTTGGGATAGTAAGTGTCCATCGCATGTGTACTTCATAATTCAGACATACTATTTGTCTCACATACTTTACATACTATACAGTATGAAAGGATGCAGTTTCGGTGTGTGAATTTTTTCAACCGTATTGTCCAAATTGTGGTAGTCTAGTGGTTAAGGTGTTAGAGACCCGGGTATGATTTCCAGTGCCACCAGGTTACCACTTCTGGGCCCCTGAGCAAGTCGCTCAACCGCATAATTCCTTTAAATTTGGCATCTGCCAAATGCTACAAATGTAAATGTTTGTCAGCGTCTGATTGGCTTGTGTGTTTACAGATCAAATCATCTTCTACTGTAGAAAATCGTCAATGCTGGAAAGAAACAGGTTGTACTTATTCAGCTGAGAATGATGCAAGAGTCTGCAAGTTCTGGACCTTTATAAGTAAAATGTACCTCACTAATAGAAAGTGTTTTGCTTCCTTTTTTTGCAGTGTTAGTGTTTATGGACTATTTTGTCAATAAACACGGTCAAGAATCTGCTACTTTCACGAAAAAATCATTTGACTGATGCAACAAATGACCAAGTGTATTCTTGAAAAAAAAATCTGCCATGACCCTTTTGAAAAATCTAACTTTGTTTGGTCTATATGGATGTCTGAGCGGCGAATCAGTTTACACCCTGCAGGATTCTTAAGCCAGATGACCGTTCATGAAGGAACCGAGATTGGTATTAAATCCAGCTCAAGGGTTGTTTCCATCACAGCTCATTCCACATTGCAGACCATGGAAAATAACTCTGTAAGCAATGTGTCGTCCATGTAATCCTTGTCTAAATGAGCTCGAAAACGAACCCTCATTCCTGCCCTTCGTAAGCCTGAACATAGCTCCGATGTCTCTGATGTCTCATATGGTCCATGACTTCACGATTCGCTCCTAGACTGATGGACGCAACTGGATGCATTAAGTAAGCTTTAACGCCTTGACTACCACGTCCTGGGTTGTACCAGACGCACCCGGTGTGTCTGACAACCGGAGGTACACTTACATTCCTCATGGGTTTAAAATACCACAAGAGTGAAAAAGTAAATGAAGTGCAGTAGTAGTGGTGGTGGTGGTGGTGGTGGTGGCGATGAAGGTCATGCAAGAGGTTTTCCAAGAATTTGCTGAGCGGCACTGAGATTGTGTAGACTCTTACGGTTCACTGTGCTTCATTCCAAGAGTGATTATGTTCTTATCAGCGGTAATGCGAGCTGGCAAATTGCAAACTATTGAGGATAAACCGATTTACCCATTAATCTACTTAAGGAGCTCCTTAAAAGCAGTCACATCAAGGAAGGTCCTAATGGTCTTATCCAAAGGTCTAATAAAGAATTCTAGACCACAAAACTGAAGCAAGGTCCAACAAATAAAGTATAATTAATTGAATAGTTGAGGCAGAACATCATGGTTTTGCCAAGCCAGCATTTTTTTTTTGTAATTGGATTAATTCCAGTTCATCAGCTGCAATTTGCTAAACAACTATTCTAACTGCTGTTTCTCACAGGTAGGACAGGGATCAGGATTACTAATACCCGATCGTTACGAATACAAAACACTTCCTGATGTTAAGTAACCACAAGATCCGACCAACAATATGGCTGTTATTTCCCGGACAGGATTAAAACTTGGAGCACATTTTCTTCTGGTACACCCCGTTTACATAAAACCTCATTGTATGCGAAGCAGCTAAAGGCCAAGGCCTTAACTTCAACTGTGACAGATGAACAAGGAACGAGGGGGACTACCGTAGCAAGAAATATGGTTCACCTGTGTGAACATTTATCACTAATTGGGCTCTGGTGCCTGCTGTGCCCCGGCACACCCTCGTAATTTATTACCCGCTCTTAAGACTTCATCCATCCGAACGCCGACTGCTCAGCCCCACAGGGGGTCCCGTGAAATGAATAGGGCTCCAGGAGACATTCCTCAATTCCTCCCTTCTCATTTCTATCCAAGTCCTTGAGAAAAAGACTCCAGAACCAAAGATTTAAAGATCCACTCAACAGGAAGACGAAATTTCTATCCGTTACTCCAAAGAAACGACACCTCAATCATCGATTTGAAGAAGGCAAATAAAAAGGGAAGATTTCTCTTTAGTCCGACTCCTTCCTCTATCTGCTGTCATTATTCCCCGAAATGGTGTTAAAGGTTAGATAAGTCAAATTGGTCCTGTTAGCTGAGGGCGAGACATTGCTGGACTTTTGTTAGGTCACATTAGTCACTGATAAGAGCGATTAACTGTGTGACAGCAGAAAGAATCACCAGGTTTACACACACATATTTATCAAGTTTAGGTGTCATTTAATTTCTCATCGAAGCAGCATGTTGTAACATGTCTGATTACAACATCAGATAACACACACACACACACACACACACACACACTTGCATGCTGTGTTACCATCCGACTCACAATGATTTATTGTTTTTGGAATTGAGGTAATGTACAAACAGCACGAAGGTCTACAGCTTTTTCTCCTTACAGTCGTTGGTAACCCTGATAGAAGCTTATAATATAATGGTATAAATCAATGATAATGATATAATATATAAATCAACCGACTGACCAACTGACTAACCAACCAACCAATTCAATCAACTAACCGACTGACCAATCAACCGACTGATCAACCAACCAACCAACCAACCCAACCAGCTCGGGAAGTTGGGGAAGTGGTGGCTCATTATTAATGTGTTGGACTTCAAGATTGTGGGTTCGATTCCCAGCCTCACCAAGCCACCACTGCTAGGCCCCACAAGCAAGGTCCTTAACCTCCAATTGATGTATAAATGGATAAAAATGCTGTAAATATAAACTTACTCAACTAATCTGACTAGATTTTTACAAACTAATCATTATTTGAGCCCCAATAATTGGTATCAAACAATTTTAAGAATAAATACATTTGATAAAAGTGTGTAAGTATAAACCTGTTCTCTGTTGGGGATAATTAATCAACACCTACAGACCAAACCAGTCTGCGAATTCCACTGCACTGTGATAGATCCCAACATTTTTTTGAAGGTGCTGCTTTGATGTCATGTGGCCTGAGGGCTCGCTCTGACAGCACCTGCAATGCTGTTTCCAGACACTCGCTGTCCATGACAGCTCTGTCTCACAGCTGTCTGATAACACGTCCACAGCGTCTGGTATAATTAGAGAGCCATGTAAAATGTGCAAGTGCTGCTGGGGCAGAATCGTCTACCAGGTCCCGGAGGGTGAGAAGTCTTGCCACAAAATTTGAACTGTAACCTTTGACCTTTTTCCCTGCAGGAGCTTGTTAAAGTGTTACGCTATTTCCTCGATCATACACCTCCCTCGCTGCGACAGTGCTTATTGCGTACTCGCAGGGGGAGATGCAAAGGGATTCAGGACTGCCGTAGCATTAATCCACAGGGGGGAGGAGGGGGGAGTTGTTTAAGACAGAACCTGACAGCTGTTTTTGAGACCGAAACATCTTTAAACAACGATTATACCGAAACCAAAACCAGACAAAGAACGAGGTAATTTTTTTTTAGCTTTTGTTAATAGCAGAAGGTTTTGTTTTGTTCCCTCTTGTGTTCGATTATCACTTTTCACACGCTGGACTGATGAGTGAACACCAGCTTAAAGCACGACAACCAGGTCTAGAGGTTATCTTCTGATACAGGGATGAGACTGGAGAGCACGGCTGCTGGGATAAACACATCGGAGGAAAGAAAGAAACTCCAAAAAACCCTGTTATTTAACCACAATGAAGCTACGCTGTAAATTAGATCAAGCTTTAACTCAAAAACAATTATCTCAGCATTAAGCGATAATGTGAAGCAGACTCCGGGAAGAGCTGGATCTTGAAGCATTGTATAAACTTTAGACTTTCGTAAGTTTTAAACCTCGGTGCAATCATCACACACATGTTTAAACAAGAAACATAACAAACTGGAGTTCTGTGGCAGTCAAATAATCACCACCATGTGGACTTCACTGGTACCATCATACACTATATACAGTATATATGTCTTCTTACTATTACAACAAACTCCGAGTCACACGGCAGTCTGGAACATCTTTGCATGTTGTATCATTCCATTCCTTCTCCACTGGAACTGAGAGACTCAAACCCCTGTCCCAGCAGGACCATGTCCCTGTGCACAAATCTCCTGATCTCCATGAAGACATGCTGTGTTCTGGATGTTCTGGAGTAGAAGAACTCTCATGTCCTGTACAGAGTCCTGATTCTGACTCAACCTCTTTAAACTGAACACCTTTGGGATGAACTGGAACCCCGACTGAACCCCAGACCTCCAAACCTCAACATTAGTGTCTGATCTCATTAATACTATTGGAACAGAATGAACATAAATCCACACAGTCACATGACCCAATCTAAAACACATATGGATGTGATATACAGGCGTCCCAATATAATATTTTGGCTGTATATATAATATGATAAAAAAATATATATTAAACAGTATTAGAGAATTATATATTAATAAATAAATGTCGCTCTATTGCAGAACTACATTCAATGTCATAAAAGTTCCTTCCTTCCTTCAAAATATTCCTTCGAAAGGGACAAAACCGACAGAAATAAATACTAAAATTAATAAAAATGTCAGGAAAATTGCAACTGTTTCTCTAAAACTGGAGACTCCTTCCTTATATCACCGATTTATACATCATAAACCTGACAATCGCATCTGTTATAAAGTCATAAAACACGACCCACTGCCTGACAACCAATCAGAGCAGAGAAATCATCAGCAATGTAGTGTGTATAATAGCGTCACTCAAGAAATTGATTCATTAGAACCAGACAGACAGGTTCTGTAGAGACTGCGCTTTATGTAGTGTTTATATGGTTCTGAGTCAAACAAACAACCATAAACAAACCTTCATACAAACACAAACAATTCGGGAACATGTAAAAGTGCGTTTGTTGGATCTTTAACATAGTTTTACAGCATTTTGGTAGACGTCCTTATCCAGAGCGACTTACATTCATCTCTTATATACAACTGAGCAATTAGGGGTTAAGGGCCTTGCATAGGGGCCCAACAGTGGTGGCTTGGTGTTGCTGGAAATCGAACCCCGATCGTCTAATGAGCAGTCCAACACCTTAACCACTGAGCTACCACTTTCCCTGCAAGAGAGTTGTCTAAAACCTGCAGCCAATGAAAGACCTTAAAATTGGAAGATCAGGGTTCGATTCCCAGCCCTGTAAGATTTTTTTTTTAAGGTCTTTCATTGGTTGCGGGTTTTAGACAACTATCTTGTAGAGAAAGTGGTGGCTCAGTGGTGAAGGTGTTGGTCTGCTAATTAGAAATCAGGGTTCGATTTCCAGCCCTATCAAGCTGCCACTGTTGGACCCCTGGGCAACACCATTAACCCCCAATTGCTCGGTTGTATAGAAAGAGATAAATGTCACTCTGGATGAGGACGTCTGCCGAATGCCGTAAATGTAAATACTTTCACATACAAACTCAAATGATCTCCACAGCTTTATAAGGAACCCTTCTCTCTAACGGTTTAAACCATTTTACTTATGATTTATCAAGAAGAACCCAGCACGGTGGCTTAGTGGTTCGCACTGTTTCCTCACAGTAAGAAGGTCCCGGGTTCGATTCCCCTGCAGAGGTCTTTCTGTGTGGAGTTTGTATGTTCTCCCTGTGTTTGTGTGCGTTTGTGTGTGTGTGATTCTAAAGTGTCTGTAGGAGTGTGTGTGTATGTGCGGCCCTCTGATGGACTGGTGACCTGTCCAGGGTGTCCCCCTCCTGCATTTCCCCCTTTCAGAGACGGCTGCAATAGACTCCAGCAACTTAGGGAATAAGCGGGTATAGAAGATGAATAAATGTGTGATGAAGGTGTAATGAAGGTGTAATTAGGGGTGATGGAGGTGTGATTAAGGTGTAATGGAGGTGTGCTAAAGGTGTGATAGGGGTTATGAAGGTGGT
>VCAZ01000014.1:572247-584747 GCA_005784505.1 Bagarius yarrelli | reverse complement strand
TGGGATACTGGGGGGGTTAATGATTTTTCTAGAGCTACTTCAAGATTTTTTGTGTTGCAAATGTAAAAGGGAACCACTATTCAGTTTAGCTCCATTCTAAAAAGAAATTTAATCAACATTTTAAACTGTATAGAAAACCACGTATTTTGGTATGCCAACCATACAAAGCAACACAAAAAAAACAATCAATGGTATAAAAAAAGATTGTGTCTCTTGTAATTCTATTAGAAATAAAAAGACACAACCACACAATGAAAAAGCCAAAACAGGGATAGGATAAGAGTACAACACACAGCATAGAGGACGAATTCTTCACACCAGCTTCAAGCCGTGAGAAAAAGACACAAGGGTCGTTGGAGGGTCCTGAACGGCAAGCTGAACAAATCTGGTTCTGTTTTGTCACTTTGTAAAGCCCTTCATGTGGAACGCTGAGGAGTGACACCCAGCAGGAGACGAGGGGTGATGAAGAGTGAAAGGAAGAATGAGTGCTCAGAATTAAGTAGTGTGGTCAAGGCAAAATCATCTGAGTAAAGAAAAAAAAAGATAGTCCCATAACAGCGCAAACAATCGTGGCCAGATTTAGCTAGAATTAGTCGTTGTTGGTCATCTTCAAGAGCTTAAACTTTGTATACAAATTTACACTGACTAGTCGATTGTTTGGGTTCCTCAATTTACCGGCATGTTGGTTAGAAAGGAACCTTTAAGAAAGCCTCAAGGTGGAATCGTGTGTTGGGTTCAAACAAAGCCTCCAGCATCCAAGAGAATTTGCATGAACATAGTATTTGTAAGAACTCTTGTAATCTCCCAAGCACCAGAGGGCGCCGTCACTGGAGTACATTTACATTTACGGCATTTGGCAGACGCCCTTATCCAGAGCAACTTACATTTATCTCATTTACACAACTGAGCAATTGAGGGTTAAGGGCCTTGCTCAGGGGCCCAGCAGTGGTGACTTGGTGGAGCTGGGAATCAAACCCGCAATCTTTGGGTTGGTAGTCCAACACCTTAACTATTAGCCACCACTTTCCTGTGAGTTCAACATACTTCTCCGGAGTACTAGTTTTTTAAACTGTTAGAGAAATATTTGGGAAGTGGAATTGGTAGTTCAGTGGTTAAGTGTTGGACTGCTCCTGTTTCCCAGGATTCCCAGCACCCACCACCAATTTGCAACAGTTGGGCCCCTAAACAAAGCCCTCAATCCCCAGTTGCTTAGTTGTATAAGGGAGATAATTGTAAGTCGCTGTGGCACAAATGTAAATGTAAATGCTTGCAACGTAGACTTTGACCACCGTTTTTAGACTTTGACTCACTGAGGACATAGAAAAAGATTCACTGAATCAGTCACTGAATCACTTTTATCGGCTTCATGAAATTAATGATTTTAGTGACTCCAGACACTGGATTAAAGTTATATGTTAAATAAAGTGTGTTTCCGTTGCCTACCAGTTGTTACACACACACAGTAATAGCAGACGCCAGGAAAATGTTTAGGACTATAAAATGATAAAAAATAATTTTAAAAGAAATCACAGACAGACCGACGGGTTCTGTTTTCTGGAGCAGTAACTGTATTGATTTTTTGCGGTTGCCTGGCAACACATTCTCAGAACAGGAGCAATATAACAGAGTTCTAACCAGACGGCATTGAGACGAACACTTTTCATTCGGTGGAATGGAAATAAAGGCGAACTTAATCACATATGCAGCTTTAATGTTTTACAAAGACAAACTTTAAGGCTCTTTTATAAAGAAACCCTTTGTTGGTGTTATATTTCGGCTATATGATGTAACCAGCACGCAAGAAGAAACATTGAAATCTGATTGTGGATAAACTGTAACTTTCTTTATGAGGGTGTGTGAAACTGTATTACATCATTATATATATATATAGATATATAGATATATATATATATATAGATACATAGTGTTTGATATATATATATATATATATATATATATATATATATATATAATATATATATATATATATATATACATATATATATATATATTAAACACTAATTTATTGATTTTATCTCCACAATTACAGAAAGATTCAGTGAATCAAACACTAATCTAATGATTCTAAAAGAACTGAATCTTCATCATTAAAGGAGGATTCAGTGAATCAAACACTAATCTAATGATTCTAAACAGAGTGAATCTCCACAAAGATTTGGTAAATCAAACACTCATTTTATGACTCTAAAAAGAACTCAGTCATCAACGAAAGCTTCACTGAATCAGATACAGACTCAGTAAGTTAGAAAGGGGAAAATCTTGATTGATTCACTAATTTGTACAATGACTCTTTACAACTTTACATCTTTACACTTTATAAGCATGTAAGCATGATTGTCTGTTTTAAACACATGGTTTAATTCATTTAAAATGTGTAAGGAGTTCATTTCCATCTTCACAGAATCATTCATTGATTCAAACACTGATTCTGATCCTGATTCAAATAATGATTCACTAAATGCAAAAGCAGAGACTCTTAAACTCTAATGAATCTTAGACATGATCCAAATGATTCATTGACTCAAAGAGCACAGAATCATTTACCAGCTCTGTTAAGCACAATCTTTGTAAATGATACTAATCCGTTCTCCTTAATGATTCAGAATGAATCATTTAGAAAAGAATCTTATCTAGTTATAGGAATAAACACTAATGCTTTGGCGCAAACATCATGTAAACTTCCTGAATAAAACCGAACATGCGAAGGTTTGACATCATCCGTTTAACGTATCCTTAACATGACCTTTATGTTACACTCCATCTTGTTCACATCACCACCATAACCTGTAGCCCTCTCTCCATTTTTGTCCTTCTCATGAAAGAAAAAAAAATGCCGCTACAGCCGCTGTCTGTCTTCCTGCTGCTGTCAGCTGCCAAAACAAGCCTGCTGCTGTGATGAGCACTATAAATATGATAGATGAGTTATGCGGTGCCGCTGACCTCACAACACGTACCAGAGGAGCTCGGAGTGCAGGTTTTCTGCAGATTTACAACCCGCAGCAGGAGATCACACCACGTCTCACACACACACACACACACACACACACACACACACACACACACACACACACACACACACACACACTGATATCCAGCCAGGCAAGACACAAGAAACGATTTGCTAAATCCACACACACACACACACACACACACACACCCCTGCAGGAAGTATCATGCATGACGTCCACAATGACACCATATTTTAGTACTGAAAAGTGCCATTTTACGGATTTTACACTAGAGCTAATTTCTAAATAACCTAATACACACTTACATTACACACTTACATTACACACTCTACCCACTTACATTACACACACTACCCACTTACATTACACACACTACACATTTATAATACACATTTACACTACACATTGACACTACACACTTACGCTACACATTTACACTACACAGTTACACCACACACTTGCATTACACACTTACACTACCCACTAACATTACACACACTACACACTTACACTACACATTTATAATACACATTTACACTACACACTTACACTACACACTTACACTACACATTTACACTACACACTTACACCACAGACTTGCACTACTTACTTACATTACACACACTACACACTTACACTACACACACACTACACATTTATAATACACATTAGCACTACACTTACACTACACATTTACTCTACACATTTACACTACACACTTAACACTACACACTTACACTACACATTGCCACTACACACTTGCACTACACACTTACGCTACACATTTACACTACACACTTACACCACAGACTTGCACTACTCACTTATATTACACACACTACACACTTACACTACACACACACTACACACTTACACTACACACACTACACATTTATAATACACATTAGCACTACACACTTACACTACACATTTACTCTACACATTAACACTACACACTTACACACACTCACACCACAGACTTGCACTACTCACTTACATTACACACACTACACACTTACACTACACACACTACACATTTACACTACACATTAACACTACACACTTACACTACACATTGCCACTACACACTTACATATTTACTACACATTTACACCACACACACCACAGACTTGCACTACTCACTTACATTACACACACTACACACTTACACTACACACACTACACATTTATAATACACATTAGCACTACACACTTACACTACACATTAACACTACACACTTACACTACACATTAACACTACACACGTACACTACACACTTACACTAAACACTAAATGTAGGTCGCTTTTGATGTTAGGGCATTAAATGTAAGTGTCTTTGTCCTGGGGAGAAACGTTCCAGACTGTTATGAGGTGCTGACACTGAAGGTTCCTCCCAGAACTTTACCATAGCATCGAAACAACATAAACCTAAACGTGGGGCGTAGCAACCGTGTTACCATAGCAACTGTCATAACCGCCATATTAGCACTGGCATTTTAGTCAATGAAATCAACAACCTTGAGTGAGTGAGCAAGTGTGTAATAGTGTGAGTAAGTAAGTGTGTGAGTGTGTGAATGAGTGAGTAAGTGTGTGAGTGTGTGAATGAGTGAGTAAGTGTGTGAGTGAGTGAGTGTATGTTCCTCAAGCTGCTATTTCGCACCCTTCGCCCCAAATTTCACACCGTTCAGACAGACATAAGGGCACCATATGGACATCCAGACTTACAAAAGAGGGGTGTTTGACTTTTTCCCCTGAACCTCATCAGCACACACACCCCACCCCCCCATACACAGGCTGAAGCCTCGTGAGTGGCCAAGAGCCGAGAGCCGAGAGCCTCCATCTGTGGAGCGCTTATTAGCGTCTACAGATGAGAATAGCAAAGGCAAGCCTGCTTAGCATCCTCTCAGCCATGCTAATCAGGACAACAATAGCCCAACAGGTTTGCAGGACCCTTCAGTGTACCGAGCGGCGTGGACCAGAATAATCAGACGTGTGTTGGTGATCTCTCTACAGAGTTAATCCGAGGTGATGTGGAGAGCATCACCCATGGACCTAGTTAAGCTCTGAGGTCGGTGAGGTGAACACAGATTGGATGGGGAATAAGAAGCAGAGCTCTCGACTAGGGTAATTACATCGGGAGTAATTCTGAGCCTAAAGGCAGGACATGCACTCGCCGTGTCTTAGGGTTTAGGAGAGGAAATGAGTGTATTATGAAACCACGCTCTGAGGATACACTCGATTATAAGCAAGCGGCCCACATCCACTCAGAAAGGAAGGAAACATTTAAGCCGAAACTTTGAGGATTTGCGTTGCAAAGCCGCAGGTGGGAATCTTCACAGCTAATCAGGAAGAACAGAAACCACACTGTTCCCCGTGGAACCTGGAAACAGAATCGGCAGTTTAGGTCACTATTCAAGGCCACAGCTCAAATCTGTAATCGAAATGATGCTAGATTTAATAACAGCATTTAGTCGGATTAGAGATAGACTGATAATCGGTTTTCCGATATTTTTTCCAATATTTAGGGCTTTATAGTTAATTCCGATATTTATTAATAAATAATTATATTCATTATCGGATATCGGTTTTGTAATATTGGATCCACCGGTTTTAGAAGTGCTTGCCACTATAACCGCACTGTATTATGATAAAAGACAAGTCAACCATAGCGCTTACGGAAATTTGTTTTTTTAAATCATCAGACATTATGACACTGAAGAAATGGTGGCTCATGGTTAAGGTGTTGGATTACCAATCCGAAGATTGTGGGCTGGATTCCCAGCTCCACCAAGCCACCACTGCTGGGCCCCTGAGCAAGGCCCTCAACCCCCAATTGCTCACTTGTATAAATACATTAGATAAATGTAAGTCGGTCTGGATAAAGGTGTCCGCCAAATGCTGTAAATGTAAATGTATTGCACATATTCGATTCATATCGCATTTATTGTGTGAATGAGGCCAGAAAATATCAGAATCCATGTGCTTTTTTTCCTGCTTACATCATTGTGGGTCAAATCCCATCTGTACCACTTTAGAGAAAAAAAATCAGAATCGGGTCACATGATCCATCCAATGCAGCCTAAGACACTTCAATACCAGTGCGTTTTATTTTTAACATTTAGTTTTAGTTTTAGTTTTTACATTCCTCCATTTATTTTGCTGTAGTAATTAGAGATGTTTACTTGTGTTTGTTTGTGAGGGACTAAAAGAACAGTATTGACAGTGTTAGAAATAAAAAAGATTTTTAGGTGCAGTCCTGTTGTTATCATTGGGCCAAAAACAATCAATAAATATCAGTTCCGATTATCGGTTATCACTCAGACCAGCACGCATGCAGATAATCGGGGTCGGGATCAGTTCTAGAATATCAATATCGATTAAACATTAAATTCTAAGCCCAAAAATAAAAACTGAATTTATAATAGACAAAAAATCGGTTGTTTTTTTATATTGAAAAATCAACGTTTATATATACTTTTTGATTGAAAAAAATACATTTCTTTATTTCCCCTATTATTTATTATATAAGGCTTTCAAATGTTCATCAGGAAGTTGCATCATTAAAATATTCTGAAAATCAGGATTAATCATTTAATGTCCTTAACGATGTCACGTCACAGCATTAATACAGATGTTAGAAAGTCATTTTTGAAAAATAATTAACTAATGTACATAATTGTATTTCTTATTCAATCAATTAATTAGATGAATTAATACTAATAATAATTAATTAATAATGGATGCTGGGTATTTGATGCTAATTATTTTCTGTATTTGCTAATTCAAGGCTAAAACTAATCCATGCGACTAAACACGAAGTCGAACCCAAGCAGCACAAACGCTAATGGACTTTGGATGGACATGATGGACGAGTAGAGATAACAGCAGTTGCAGTACCTGTATAGGCCAGGGTGTTGTCTTCATCGTGTCCTGAGGCAGGGGCCGGCGTGACCCTTTCGTCAGCTGCCTTTGCAGTCTCCGAGTCTGTTGGGAGTAACACAGGGACTAAGACTTGCAGAGAAAAGTGAGGGCTAACAACCAGACTCAAGAAGAGAACTCCGTTAAAGAGACTAAATCTTTGAGGCCACATTGTCCAAACAAATCGAAAGGAAAACACGCTAATCCATGAAGACGGGCGGCTCGAGTGGGTATGAAAGTGGAATGATGGTGAGTTTGAAACGAGAGTCTATACTCCTGTCCCAAAGAGCATCTGGGCAGAACCCGGACCACCCATTCCAAACACACCCACATCGACTGTCATGCGTCCTATTTAGCCCCTAAATACACTTATTGACCAGAGACACACCCCAATCCAGACTTGTCACTCTGTCTGCTTAATAGACTGACACTCTTTTCCCAGGCAGGGCCGCTTGCCGAACAGCGAGAGGAGGGTGGGGTCGCATGCCCCCTTTGAGGGCTAAACGTGGGATAAATCAGTCCAGGCCATGCCCACTTCTATTGTGGGCCAGTGACAGGAGGTTAATTTGGGCCAGCAGAGAGGGAGTAGACAGAGGAGCGAGCCAGCTGATTCACCAGACTGTCAGAAGGAAAGCTGGCATCGGTGACGGGATAAACGACAGACAGTCCGAGAGCGTGTAATGCTCAGTGAAGCGTGTGATCAGCTATTTGAGCACTGTTGATGCTAAATGCTAATTGTAATAAAAGAGCTGGCATGAGTGCGATGACGAGGATGAGGATAAGAGAAGGCATGTGCCAGCTTCTGTTGTTGGCAGACTACAATCTGTCCTGGAGTTCATAAGCTGTATTTCTGTGGGGTTTTATCACTGTGGGTTGTGTAACTACAAGATGAAACTATTGTCTTATTACACAATGAAATGTTTCAATTTAGCATAAAGTTTTTTAGCATTCTTACTCAAGCATTTCGATTTTTTTTTTTAATCACACTAAGTTTTTTTCACTTGTCGGCCGCTCAGTCAGCACATCGGTCGCACTTTTTATGTCTTATGCTACTTTTTCGTTTGTCTTAAATTTTTCTCGTCAACCTGATGTGATGGAAAGCGCTGGGCTTCCATTGCAACCGCCGCCGAACTGACATATTTTATTGTCGGTAATATATCTGAACCCCCTGAGATGAAGTAGGAAGAAACCTTGAGAGGAACCAGACTCAAGAGGAACCCTATCCTCATCTTTGAACGTATGTTTATTACAGCTTATGTTAATGATGATTAAAGGTTCCCATGTGTTCGAGACCAGGAAGGGTTTGGGGCTGGTTGAAAGTCAGATCTTCCAGGATTTTTATTCAGCATTAAATCGGAACCAGGTTTCTGCAGAAAAGCGGTAACAAGGTGCGAATCCTGTAGTTAAAGGATGAAGCATATGGAAATGCTGGTCAGGGGGTGCACATACTTTTGGCGCATGAATTTAAGCTGGATTTGGTTTATGATTTAAAATAAATTTATTAACAGGTATCTTATTTTTCTGATAGACGAAATATGAGATGGTCTTTTATTCGGTGGGATTCAACAACATCACAACAGTAACACATTTTTATTCCTTCAACAGAAACACAACACAACACAACAAACATCATCGCATAAATCATCAGAGAGACGACACACAAATAATTCCTTTTTTTTGTTTATACGTATAAAAAACTGTCTGTTTGTGCAATGAGACCGATATACAGTGTGTGTGATATTGCATCATGTTCTAAACCTTATCACACACTTTTATCATAGAGGTGGAATAAACCAGCGGGGAGAAGAATAAACCGGGTGGTAAAGGGTTGTTAACCCTTTCATGTACAGATTCCACTCTTACTTAAAAGGGTAAAGTATAAATCATCTCCGAATCGTTCTCATCTTCTTATATACACTGTTACCCTGATGTCTTTACTCCTCCTGAATCCAACTGGGGGGAAATTTGGGTGCTGGAGTGTTAAAAAATTTCACCTTTTTTAATTAATTTATTTGAATTATACGAAATGTGGAATCGTGTTAGAAACATTTACACCAGATGAGTTTCAGAAGTTCTTTTGTCCTTTTATTCCAATTTGGTTAAAATGATCTAACGAGCTAGCATTAGATTAGATTATTTTAGATTAGATTAGATTAGATTTAACTTTATTGTCACTGTGCAGGGTACATGTACAGAGCTAATGGAATGCAGCATGGATTCCACCTGATGATCAAATCCACTGGTTAATAAAATGGACAAAATAACAAATTAGCTTAAATTGGAATCTGGATTTAGTGCAGAACATTTATGACACTGAACATTTTTTTCCATTATTGAGTGTGTTTGTCGTCTCTGGTGATTATTTGAAGCTCATATGAATGTCGACACTCAGAACTTTATTTAGACGGATTTCTGTCTTTTCCATGTTTACTGAAGGCAATAAAAAGATTTCAACGTATTCCATGTGATTATCATGCAATCTGGGAAACTCCATCACATGGTGTAACTTTACCTATTATAAGTTTTGATACCACATGAAAGCTGATTTCCAACCCGTTCCAAATCTACTCCTATTTTTTCGGACCTGGTCTGTAACAAAAGTTCTGGTTATCTGAATTCAGCTGATTGTTTTAATGAAAATAAAAGCATAACAGTCAAATATCACGAGTAAATGTTACTTTTCTGTAGTAAAATATTTCTTTGAGTCCCTCTACATGTTACTGAGTATTTTACAGCAGGAATCTAATTTTTGCATATCAAAAATTCTAAATATTTAAAAAAGGCATGTAAATCACATAAAATATGGAATAAACAATAATTTGTTCACCAAAAATGTGCAAAAACTCATGTTGCTTTTGAACGTGTGCTGAAGGCGGCACCGGTATTGTGGGTCGACTCTTTCTAACAGGTTTTGCTGCCTAAAAAATTTCTTTCAGTTGGTTTTCCACTGCTGCAAACATCTCCTGGACGTTCGGTTCAATCCGGTTCCGTTTGCTTATATTCCAAAAATGCATCGTATTCCGACACAAATTTATAGCAAAAAAAGCAGACGTCCTTATGTAGAGCGACTTACATTTATCTCATTTATACAACTGAGTAATTAGGGGTTAAGGGCCTTGCTCAGGGGCCCAACAGTGGTAGCTGGCTGGAGCTGGGAATCAAACCCACAACTTTCGGATTGGCAGTCCAACACCTTAACCATGAGCCACCACTTCCCACTATTTAAATTCTTAAGGCAAAAATTCATAATAAAGGACATTCATCCTACAGCTCCAAAGTAGAAATGACAGAAACGATTCCAGCATCAGGACAACATTTAATCTGATGACGAGTGATCAGACTTTTCATTTCTCTTTTCATCCCTCACTCTTTTCAACACCACAGGAAATCTGGACTAGCAGCCAACTCGTAGATGAGGATCCACTTCACAGATCTATAACAGGTGGTGTACCCAGCTGCCCTCCGGGGCTCATGGGCCAAAAGCTGATGTCCCCCAAATCCAAACTGCCCCATCACACCCCCATATCCTCCTATCCCCTCCCCCGGTGACTCATTAAACCCGGCCATGTGCGGCGATCTGATTTCTCCGTATGGAACCACAGAAAAGGCCAATTCTGAAATTCCAATTAGTTTGAAAGGCGTGTTCTTCCCTCTGGACTTGGACTGAATGCAGAACACTCGCTTTATCGACCCGACTTAAGTGGGTAAAAAAAAAAGACATCAGAGATGAAGAGATGAGATTGATGAGATTTTTTTTGTTCAGTCAACAGAAATCCAATCCTGTCCAAATGTCCCGTTAGCGTGCTTTCTATGAACTGATTAACAGTGTGTGACCAGAAGTTTCCAGAACTCTGTTGGTCAGCATTCCTCACCTTCTGCTCTTACTGCTGCACTGCAAGCTGTCCGTAAGACACCCACATCCCCTTCACGTTAGGCTGCACTTTAAGCTCTGTGTCTCTGTGGACGTGATTAGCTGCAGCTTCACAGCATGAAACTGACGGGAGATTATGTGCATGCGCTCAGGCATAATAACACGAGGCTACACTGAGGAGGAGTCTCTGTGGGACACCGGTGTGGAAGAGAAGTACAGAGAGTGTGGGGTAAGAGGAGGGGAGGAGAGGTTACTGATACTGACTTGATAATATGACTATGGTCTGAATACTGACGATATTGACCTATGAGTCTAATATAATACTGACTCTGAGATACTATGATACTGACTCTGATATTGAATGAGTCTAATACTGACTCTGATACTGACTATGAGTCTAATACTAATACTGACTCTGATATTGACTATGAGTCTAATACTAATACTGACTCTGATACTGACTATGAGTCTAATACTAATACTGACTCTGATACTGACTATGAGTCTAATACTAATACTGACTCTGATACTAATACTGACTGACACTGACTCTAATACATTTACAGCATTTGGCAGGCGTCCTGATCCAGAGCAACTTACATTTATCTCTTATATACAACTGAGATAAATACTAACACTGATCTATACTCATATTCACACACTCTCACACTCGTACTACACATAATCCACTGGTTTTCATACCGACCGTCACTGATGCTGATTCACTGACTTTATTTCACCTTAAAACACTGGCTTTAATAAAAGGGTTCTCTGTTTGCCGGAACGGTTCTTTATCAACCAAATATATTATTTAGAAAAGTAAGCTTTAGAATCAGAAAAGTGTGAGACCAACAGGCACTTATTCACCAAAACACTAAGAATTAATAATGCTGGAAATTTAATCTGGTAAAAAACCTCTTTTTATGGAGAACCTGAAGACCACCCATCATCAGAAAACCTGCTGTGGGTCCTGGTTTGAAATCCTCATCATCTTCCCCTCCAGCCATTTCTGTCATTATATACCGCACAGGGGGAATTCTTAACATCCTAATAATTCAGCTAATCTCTTCTCCTCACACCACAACATTCAGCTTAGGAATCTCGACTTCACTCGGGTTCTGCTGGGGGTGAAACAGTGCGGACAGGGAACTCGTAACCGAAGGAGTGCGGTCTGTGAATATTTACGAGTGTGAGAGTGTTTTCTTGTCCCGCTTCGAGGATCAAAGGGAATCAAGACAAGTAATTAGAGAATATTTACACATTTATACACACTCGAAAAGTGAGTTTCAGCACAACAGGAGAGGAGCTGACTCGCTGATCAGATGGTTGTGAGTTCACTACCAAGGAGCATCAAGCTGCCATTAATGGGCCCTTCTGCAAGGCCCCTAATGCTTGACTGCTTGGTCAGATAAATGAAATGAAGTGTAAGTCACCCTGGATAAATCCTGCAGTCCATCAAGTGTTAAAATAGATTAAAAAATATATATTCTTTGAAATAAATTATGATAGGAATCTAAATATATAGTAAATTTTTTGCATTTTTTTCTCTTAAATCCTGATTTTTTTTATGTCCTCAACAACTAACTTATATGTCCTACATAAAAAATGTAAAAAATATGATGTACTATATATATATATAGAAAACTTTCTAGCTAATTTTTTACATTATTTTTAAAACTAGGACGGACTTTAGGAAATATAAATTCTTTAAAATTATATA